>QQSS02189240.1:0-13312 GCA_003687565.2 Craspedacusta sowerbii | reverse complement strand
TATATATATATATATATATATATATATATAGGTAATTGTTAACACACGACGCAATCATGGCGAAGCTCGACAATTCCAAAGCCTGAGGTTCAGCATAAAGAACTGGTGAAAAAATACAAGCCATACAGTAAAATTCGAAGTTAACTAAATTCAACTTAAATATGCTTCGCAGCGTACTCAGCTCTAGCATGGGTAATCGCATTCCCAATCTCTGTCACATATGAACGTACATACACAACTTAGAAATAAATGATGACATTATACATAAAGTGAGTAACGTACGGGTACACATAAAACAATATTCTGTGTCGTTCTCGCCTTTATCACTATATTTAGAATTTAATCAGTCTCCAAATTTCTCGAACGCTTGATGAAGCCTTCATTTGAATTGTTATAAAAGGATCGGACATGTTTATAATGCAACGATCGGTTTTGAAACGAATATGCCTAAAAATGCAAACAGAAAGCAACGGCACTACCATGACCTAGTTAAAAAAAATAAACCCAGGAAGCAAGGTAAGGCTTGTGAACCTCTCCATAGGCGCCAGTGGTGTACAGTGCAACCAGTCAAACCAGATCTTAGAATGGCTGACACTTCGAAAAAGACTATGAACATGTGCTTACGATGCGCCTACTTGCTGTTTTGCAAAGTAGACGAGGAGATCGAAATTCCGAAACTTTTATTCTGGTGAACGCTCTGTCAGCAACTGCGTCATGTCTGCTTGCGGCGAGTGGCAGTGATTGAACTGTAGAAATTCATTAGTAATTTTGCACGTGAAAGTTCGTCTATATACGATTGAAGTTCGACAAAAATTATTATCAAAATTATTATTACTACATTAAAAACCACCTGCATCCCAGGGTCTCGAATGAAATCACCGAACTTCCACTGGGCTCGAAGGCCTGTATTTTGGAATAAGTTTCGAACCCTGAAAAACAAAGGAACCATATTTTATAACGAAATTTAACATACGCACACCTGCTAATCAAATTTCATAATCATAAAAACATCGAAAAGTCTGGCAAGCATCTTAAGCTGGGAGGCAAACTAGGCAAAGGCAAACTAAATAACTTTTAAAGTTGCCAACATTTGCACCCTAAAGCAATCTTCATTTGCTCCCAAAACAAGAATACACAGATCTCACTTGATACAGCACATTCTATTAGTGGCTTCATATACACATACCTCTCATTCAACATGGACTTGATTAAAAAGCTTGCTGTGTTGTCATGACGATTTTGCAGGGCCAGCTCAACAGGCAAGCGCTTAGGCTGTGTAATGCTCTTTATGTAAAGATTCCCCTTGTACATACTAACATAAGATTTTGCAACTTCTAGCATGTCTCGCTCAGCAACAATGTGCAGTATAGTTGTCTGTATATTGCCTGGAACTTTTAAGAGACCTCCGTACTTGCGTTCGGAATTACTTTTCCCAGAATCAAAGTCATCTTGAAGCAAAATGTCCGCAAACTCGGAAAGCTAAAATATTACATACACAGCGTTTACAATTTTAGGTCTCGAAACCAACACATGCAAAAACAGTGGGAACAACCTTCAGGCCAGGAGAATGGTTGGCAAGAACAATACATGCTTTAGACACAGATTTATGGATTCATGGCTAATAAAGCCATCAAAAGGATCATAAGAGTCTAAGTAACCTTATAGGTTGAGAATAAAATTTCAGGATAAGAATCTAGCAAGTACGAATTGCAAGCCTGGCTCTTTACTTGCACATAATCACCTAAAGGATTTACTCACTTGCTTGACAAAATTAGGCATAACTTCAGACATCCCCCTTTGTTCAACAAAAGCCTTGTAGCCATCATGAACAGTGGTTAGAAGTGCAACTAAAGTGTCCAGCTTCTGATTGTCTGGAATACTGCCACCCTCATAACGATCTCTAATGCGGTCCAGCCGAACTCTTGTTACAACTTCCAGCCATGTAACATTGCTGTCTTCTTTAGCAGTGTTAAACTGAACTGTAACCTATATTTTGACAGAAAATTTTGCTACTCTTACCTCTGATTCTTGGGAATACAAATACATAACATGAAAATCAGTACCATTTTATGTTATACATGCAGTTATGACAATAATTTGCACCTACCTCTTCAAGTATTTAACTTCTGCAACCTAAGGACGCTAACAGCAACAAAAGATCACCCCAGCAAAAGCAAAGTTGTGCTAGGTCGATGAGAGTGGCACAAAATACACAATAATTTGCGACCACCAACAAAAACAACAATAACCACAGCAACAACAACAATAACAAAAAACAAATTCTCTTGCGTTATGAGAAAAGGCACACCCTAAAAATCAAAAGAAACTTACTGGAGACAAGTGTCTTGAGCACACTAGGAGTCAAGGGGATACTAGCCAATTAGTCAGAGACTACTCTGTGTGTGTGTGTGTGTGTGTGTGTGTGTGTGTGTGTGTGTGTGTGTGTGTGTGTGTGTGTGCGTGTGCGTGTGTGTGTGCGTGTGTGTGTGTGTGCATGAATGTGAAATGGTCTGTGTGATTTTGATGGAGTGCAACTGTAAAGGACGGCGATGTCAGAATTTCTGGAAATGGAACTGGAGACTTGCGGGTATTATGTCTTGGTAGTTGGTTGTCAGCATGCACTGGATAAGCAGCCATTTAATCTCAGGCTTAGTCAGGAGATGAAGACCAAGACAGTGCCTTGCTAGGGCTTTCTGTTTGTTATATCATCTAAACTTTATAAATAGTTTACCAAATCGAGTCGATTTAATCAAAGACATAGATGCAGACAAAGAGCCAGTAGTTTACTGGCCTTGTAAACCACAAAGAAAGCGAGGTTGTTTAGGCATAGAGGAGGTTTTCTACTATAAACGTCACGGACGAGGAGGCAGTTTTGGACTTAGGCATAGTCAGGAAATTTCTGAAGTGGGGGACTTAAGTGCGGAGCATAGTCTCCACAGGCCATGATACGAAAAGCGTTCTTGGGCAACTTAAACAATGTTTTAATGGCCTCTCATTCACCAAGATCTTCAGAAGGTACTCCTTGCATCACTTACATTAAAAGCAATGATAAGTGATTGTGTATCATAAGACATGAAAACAACAAAGTTAATCCATCTTCAAGGGAAGTCATTACGAAAGAACAAGACTACAAGGAGGAGACAGGTGTACGACATAAGAATGACGGTCGCAAAGACAAGCACATACCGGGCCATACTAGCTTACCCAAAAAGTGATCTATGTAAGAATTTCTTTTAATATGGAAATCGATTGCCTGAATAAAGTACCAGTATGCAATCTATCACATTCAGAACCATGCAGCTGCTTGCTGCCTAGAATGTATTTGTAGGGGGTTTTGAGTGTAGGATGCATAGTATTGGACATGGTTGTAAATGGCACAGAAATTCTACACTCGTGCGCATATATAACGCAGAGAAATACAGGACATTAGAAATTTTATGAAACTTATTAGTGAGCTAAACAAAATATATTTATACCTCGTTCCAAAATTGGTCATCAAATTTCTCGTCGAAAGGATTCTCAAGCTCTAAGTCCATGTTCAAATCTACTTGAGCTACATTTGCGGGTGAAGGGACGTTGACAAATGGAACAGCGTCATCGGAAGGCTTCTTAGTTGCACCATACATTTTTATTACCGCACAATCGAGCCCTAGAATCGCGTAACCATCGTATCGAACTTACATTCTCTCATCATTGGCAGAAGGGCGTCTCTCGTGGCCCATGAAGCCGGTAGGGGAATCTTAATTGATCACGTACCCGGTTGCCGACGTAGACGTTGTGAAGCCAGTTTGAGCCAGGGAAAAAAATGTTTATAACAATTGTTTTTATTAAAATCCTTTTTAAAATATGCAAATTAGAAAACCGCTGTTCCACTAAACATTCAAATGCCTTCGTGTAAATCAAATACAAAACCCCATATGTTCTCTGCCCAGTAGTTATTCCTGAATGTTTAGGTCAAAATGCAACCTTTGTCCTTTTTCGCTCTTTGAACATCACTTGACTTAGTGCTTCTCATAGCTGCGATCATGGAAATTATTTTCATTGAGTCATCGCTGCTAAATGTTGGCTTAGATATTTTTGCAGGAGGATTACCACAATATCTGCAGGCTTTCAGTGACACTAATACCGTTCTTTTTTTTTAGGTCTTCGATCTCTCCAAACTGACAAAGCAAATTAACAACTCCTTTTTCTCGGAGCACTTCCACGTCTCTAACGGACATCTTGTTGTCAACAACTTGCACCAGTTCATTTGTACAAATTAGTATGTAGCCTTGGCAAGATCGCATAACTTTTTCAAGCTTGGCTGCATAATCGGATCCGTCCTCTTCATTTACGTCAGCCAAATCAACAACATCAATTGAGCCACGTGCCTCTGACTGAAGCCTTGTAGAGAAGTCAATAACCTTGTCAACGCATTCCTGCTCTCGACTCAAACTCACAAGCAGGACACGTGTTACCTCGCCCATTCTCTCGTGTGATCTAAATGCAAAGTATGGGGATAATATTACTAATTCGGACGAAGAATGTACAACTAGTGTACTGCGATGTCATAGCATTTCGAATAGAGGCAGAGCTATCGACGGTTCACAACCACTCTGATAACCTTCATAAAATCGCCGTCGGCTACCGGCTTCTACGAATACATTCGTCGATCACCGTGTGGTTAGCTAATAACAAACGCAAATCTACTGACCACAAAACCAGAAACGACTGCGACCCCAATGAATCCTGAGTGCTACACCAAAAAAATGAACAAACAAAAAAAAAACTCTTAAAAATTAAAAAAGTTTCAAACTTTATCCCGGCTTGAAGGAAGCAAGTGCAAAATAGTTTTCCAAATAGATTTGCCAACATTTCTTTGCTAGTTAGGATATAAAAATAAACACAAATTTCTAGTTCCCTGTTTAGTTGCAATCGCTTACGGTGTTGCTAGATGTCGTGAGCCAAAAATATGAGAAGCGAAACGGCATAGGCAATTAAATAACTTTTCGAGCGCTAGAAAGGTACGGTGAACTAGTAAACTAACTCGGCGTTCTATAATCACGCAAAGTGCCACCTATTAGACCAAAATAAAACATCAAGCTCACCAAATCTCCTGCAGGACTGTTCTTCGCCCACCGAAACGTACGCTACTGGCAAAGAATAGCAGACTGTCACAGACGAGTGCGGATGATGGATGCTCTTTATATTTTTCGCCAATCAAATCGCTTTGACGCCCTGATGACAAGGCTCGTCATCCAACCTTCTGATTTAAATGGAAACCTAGGCACCAGATTGAAGCATAATAAAGAATGAAATCAGAGGTGCAAGAAAAGTCCTTAGGAATCGGCACGACTTTGGCAAGGTCAAAATGATGCAAGGCTTGCGGTTGTTATTAGGAGAATTTGCAGATGTAAATAAACACAATTCAATCTCAAAGTTGTTTCCCTAGGTATCCCGATGTTATTCCTATTACGCGCAACAGCTTAAAGGAGAATTGGCATCACAGAAGATGGACGTAGGTTTTTAGTTCCCAAAGAGGCTAACTAAAACTTTAGAATGAATGATTTATTTTGACAAGGAAATCAAGTACGTGGGACCTACCCACCTATTAGAATTTGCATGCACAATCCCATGATGCGGCTTTGGATTTATTTTGCAGACCATGGTAATTCCCCACAAGCGCATTTGAGGGGAAGCGCTGACTCTGTTAGGGAATCGCCCGATAGAAAGAGGCTTGCAGCCATAATTTGCCGGGTCTATTCCAGCAAATATCACAGCTTGTTAAATTTACCAAAGGTCCCCAATTCTGCTCGACTTGCTTCGCTATGGTAACATTTTTGACAGAATCCTGTCTACCTAATGACGGGCTGGTTGGAAAGGCTTACCAAGGTGCTTGCCTATGCTTACAGCATGATAAGTGAGTTGTCGCCTCAACTTCTTAAAGGAAAGGTATGTTAAGCCACATATTAAGTACCAATCTCAGAGTCGCGTTGATTGACCTGACTTGCATTGCAACAACAAGGTGTCAAGTATTATCTGTGTCTTGAAGTATTAAAAGTGATAAGCTACTTGCTTAGGTAATTAATCTGATACAATGCTACTTGCCAAGGAGTTTGAAAATGGCTTCCATGCAAAGAGTCGCAAAGGTATTAACGTCTTATAATCATAATTTAGATGCTGTACAATTGTGTTCCCTGAAATTGTATTGGCTGCAGCCATGAGATACTTTGAGTGTCAACTTATAGAGAGGTGGTTGCAGGTTTCAAAACAACGCACCTTAATAAGAACTTAGGTTTACTTAATAATAATAATAACAGAAGCCAAATTTGAAAAGTCGACACAAGAAAGTTAGTACCCATTGTAAGCATGGTTACTTATTAATCGACATTAACTCGTTCCCAGTTTCAAGCTTGCCAAACAATGTGGAGTTCCCCCACGTGCTTCATGCAGTTTTTGCGGTCAGCGTTTGGTATTTTAAGTGTAAAGCTTCCTTTACGCAATTCGTGCAATAATTACTGCAGTTCAAGAGCAACTTGTCATGCAGAGAGCTGCTAGGACTGCAGCCAGTTGCATGCTGTACGAATCACACCAGTAAATATACATACATCAAGCATCTAATGACAATCGAAAAGCTGACGTACCTCGCAGTTCAACTGATTTAGAGAAGCTTGGGATAGCACTTGGCCGTGTTCCATGATTCAACGCAAGGACAGAGGCGATTCACATGCTGAGGAATGTGTATGTTTTGAGGGGTTGAATGCCATTCTTGGCTGAAGCAAACTTCAATTGCCTGCTGCCACTTAATAATTGAATTCCATTCACCAAGTGCACCCCAAATGGGCGGCTAACATGCTGCTTATCCACATGGTTCGTGATCTTCTTTTAACCAAGCTGCAATAAAATCAAGTAGCCATCTTAAGCACGATGCAAGATACAGGTATGTCCTTGTCCGCTGGCCAGTGCTGCCGACGCATCTTGAGGGTCTTCAGAAGGTCGCAAAACAAAAAAAAAAAAAAATTAATAATCTTAAATTGCGAAAGTAAAGTTCCAACAATGTAGGGCGGAATAGATCCTTTTCTAAAATTATAGCGAACAAAAAATTTTTAAAAATTTCAGCACTTAACAAATGCAGATAAGAAATAAATTAATAAGGCATCTACTGACCTAAATTTTACACCAAGTATATCTGCTCATCCTTATGAGCTAACAAGCGTTGGCTAACATTTCCTCAAAATCTTTTCCCTCGCCAAGCGACTGGATTTTCAAATGTTAACTTGAAATTTTCATCGCGCGCTTCGAATCGCCTGCATCAAACCTACGAGTTCTGTTAATTGTACAGCTGTTTATGTTAACCTTCTAGTTTTGCTCTCTCTAATACTTACGCATTCACGTTTTTACGAGTCCCAAAGCTATTTCCAAAATCTTCATTCCCGCATTCAGAAGTACCTTCGTATAGTCAATTGGGTTTGAATATGTTGACGGCGACATTCCGAAAAAATGCAAGTTAAAATTAAGAAATTGGAGCTAAATTAATGATTTTTTCAAAGCTTTTGACGGCACTCGGCATGATTTTAGAACATAGAGACTTAAGGAGTACAGAGTCTTGACGTAGCATCATTTACTTTACGAATATTAGTACTTTAAGAGACGAGATTATTCGGCTTGCATCACAGCACACCAGTAGAATAAATTTAGAAGCGAGTAAGCTGAAAATAGTGGCATAGTTATTAAAGTAATTTATAGAAAGGCCAAGAGCATCAACAACGTTTACGGCAGTTAAACTTCAAGCTTCGCGAATGCGATAATACAATATTTAATCAGCACCAGTTTGCGAGAACCATTGAACTCCTGCGAAATATTATATCAGGATTCTAATACCCTTACCTGCATTCGTGCTGGTTTGGTTGTGTTCCGATTCTTAAGTATTCAAGATTTCACTCATTCAGTTGAAGGTAAGCGCTCCGCAAATTCTAAAGGTGGATTCGCCACAAGCACTTTGCGTAAAAAACATCGCTTAAGCCACTTGAAGGCTAATATTAGGGCAATCTTCCAAAATCTGTTTCTTAGCGAAAAGTTATTGTAAGTTATTGTATTAAAAGCTATCGACTTCACTGCTTTCCCATGAGAGCCACTACATGAAGTAGTTAACCGACCATGTGTGGAGAACTACTTTGAATACGACCAAAGCAGCGATAGTTACGTTGGCATTACTAGTCGCAAGACAAGCGACTGTTTCATTTCAAGTTAGAAACTATTAAGAGACTAGAATTGCGTGTATAGCTATGAAGCAAGCGAATATTATTGATACGTTTGTGATTGTGAGGAAAGCCGTGGCAATAGCAGAAATACAGCTTTCAGACGCAATAAAACTTTCAGTGAAACTATGAGCATTATTTCCGAATATTTGAAGTTTTTCAGAAAGCATTTAGCACTGCTTATAGAAAATACTGCTCCAAACATCTTTCTGCATATAAATAATCTTATTGCAGAAAAAACAGAGCATTAGGTCACTGGATCAGGACACTGCTTGAAATTAAATATAAATATAAATAAATTTTAGCTAGAATATTAACACCATCTTAAATATTGGTGTTCAACTAAATGCTATTATTAGAATTGCTCGAAATGCTTGCAGCGAAACGCACCTATTTGAGATTCACTGGTGCTTCATCAACTGCCATCTTGTGGTGAGCGTGTTGCATTTGAATGACATTGAATAACTGGGCCAGTTCGTCTTTAGCTTCTTATTTAGCGATTCAGCGTTCATGCAATAGCCACTCGTCAAGACATCCCTTAAACTTGATGGCGCCATTACCAACTTACGCTACTTTCCGAGCTCAAACTTTAGTCCCAAAAAACTGGAAAGCACATCTGCAGCTTTTGAAAATATATGACGTCAATTGCCCCCTTTCAATTTAAATATATAGATAATGAGGGCTCAATGTCCAGATCTGCATGTGCTATTTTCGATAAATCGGAGAATTCATTCTTTAGCGCGAAAAAATTATTATATTGCATCCATCGTCCATATCAAAAACAATTCTAGTTGCTTCTTTTCTTACTTATCTTATCCCGGTTTAATTAGCAGTGAATGATTTATGATCTAGATTATCGACGAAGAAAGACGGGACGAATCATCTCTGGCCATCTAGTCTGTCAGACGAATTGTGAAGGATTGAACGTGCTACTGAGATTGAAAATCCGATTGCTGCGGACGCATGCAAAAAAGTTTCAATCAGAAGAGGCGTCAGCTTAAAAGAAGAGGGGAAAGCAGAGGTGGAATCAATAATTCATATCGACATGGAAACAGGAAGCACGCAAAAAGCCTTTCACTGCACAGTTCTTCTGCCGCTAAAGAACAGCGAACCCAACTTCATCTTGAGCGAGACGTGAATCGTCTTGGAGGAATGGGACGGCATCGTCAAAAGAACAGTAAGGACAGGCACAGGCCCCTAGTGGAAATTGGCGGACTGGGAAAAAAGTTTTAAGGAGTCGACTATCCAAAGTTTGACGTTTCAATAGTCAGAAAGTGCATGTCAAAGTCAGCGGATGGCACGTGCTCTCAGGAGCAGGAGTTCTGTGTGCTATCCGCTCCTTTCGTAACACAGTTACCATTGCTCAAACTTATGATTACGTAGCCGCAGTTCCGCCGTACGAATATCCATGCCATAACCACGTAAGCGATGAAATAAATGGCTGATTTTCACACTAAATGACGCGCACAGCAATGCCGTGGAGACGTTTAACATGTCGAGGAGTACGGCGTACGGCGTACAGGCACGGCGGGAATGCCGTACTCGAGCAGCTGTTGACAGTCAACGTGCATTACGACAAGCTAGTGGAAAATGGATTTTACGCAAGCCCCTACAACAAGATCTTGATTGGCGACGGTAACACCAACATTAGAGCTTAAGCATGTTAGCGCATGATATCGCTCATGGCATCACGCACACACTCCGAACTCATCTACTCCAGTCAGTCGGGGGGCCAGTTGCGCTGCATGGACATGCCTCGGTGCGACGGAACAAGCATCGATCACATTAGGAAGTAAACCAACGGAATGGATCCTCCCTATAGCGGTGGATGGTTCAACTTAGCCTTCTACAAGCTATTGAAGAAATTAGCATATGACGTCTGGGATGCTTAGCAATTCCTACAGGCGAACACGCTGAGGCTGCTGAAGGTGGTCTCTATAACTATGACCATCTTAATATTGACGCCATAGTCGGGTTTTTCAAAGAAGTCGTAATCACATGCAGAAAGTCGCCTAATTGGAACTGCGCTTGACTCCTTTCACGAGAGCGCGCGAAAAAAATGTGTACGTGCGTCGACATGAAAAACAAGCTGCAGCATTATGCATGCCAATACTCACTTCGATCTATAACATTATGTTCGTAGAGTTTCAAGTCCTGCACGAGAACGGAGCAATTTTATAACGATTGCCAAGGCCTTGGTATACGCAAGATCGATTCTGTACTGCACCAAGCCTGACACTCCTGTGACTCACGACGCCACCTCTTCAATATGTGCTCACATTCAGGCTGACACGTAATGAGCTCATAAAGGCCAAACGCTAAACCATCAAACCTTTCAATGGTTTACGCATAAAAACCTAGAACGAGCAAAATAAAGAGCTAACCTAACAAAAGTAGGGAAAAACGACGGCTTGATGCTTTTGGCCATTAGATCTGATGAAACCGGCATAATGGCTAATAAGACAAGTACCGGGTTCTGGATCAAGTCATCTTGAACCAATTCTAAGAACGAATAAACGCTAAGCAGAACAGAAAAGACCGAGTTGGCAGGTTATGCAGTCATACCAAAGTCTTGCCTGAGTTTTATATCAGTGCCATTGAGCAGTGCAAATTTTCAAATTAATTTTGTGACATCACATAGTCAGTGACAAAAAAGCGCAGCTGGTGCATTCAATAGATCGTGTACCGCTTAAGAGCAGGGAATAATCAAATAGAAGAGAGAACGTAACCCTGATCTAGCAAATATAAAAGCGAATAAGTATGCACGTGTACACTAAAACTTGCATAAGGTAGTAACACAAATATGTAGGACACCCGAAAAACGTCTGCAAAAACAGGAGCTTCTGGTTCCATTCGACTCGCGGCAATCTCAAACTTTCCCCAGTGAATCAGGAAAATCCGACGTAAGCCGCAACCTGGCGCAACGTATCGCCACGCTCGTCCGCGACTGCAGGTGACTTTTGCAATCAATCAATCAAGGACACTGTCACGAAAGGGAGGGTCATGACAGCCACCAGAGGATACCTTCACATCTACAGCAAATGTAAAATGACGGACCTATGTAAATATACAGATAATTTAAACCAAACGCCCTACTTAGTTCACATTCACGTTAAAAGATTCATGAAAAAGAAGTCATAGTACAAAATACGGCTAAAAACAACCGAAAGAAACCCATGATACGTACCTAGAACAGAGAAAGACTATGTCACGCTGGCGAACAGTCGCCTCACTTGCTCCAAGCTGACGTCCTTGAAAACCTCAAACTTATGATTGAGCTTGCGCTCGCAATGAATGTTAAAGACACCACCAAGTCCTCCAGAACACGGATCAGACAGGCCATAAAATACTCGGCCCACTCTGGAGTGCAGAAGAGCCATGCTACACCTGCAAGCCAATGGAGAGAACAATTTAGAAAATCGAAATAAGGAACGCGCAACCCTGTTGCGTCTAAGAACAGAGGGGCAAATCCACAATCAAAAATCCCGCCACACAACACACAAACACATACAACACACAGGCAAAACCGCAATTTCGAACGCATGAATTCACAGTTTATTATAACTTCACAGCTCTACTAGGACTCAAGCACCTATGCCTGCAAAAATTTCTGATCGCATTCAGTGCAAACACATTTCTCGTCTTCAGAATCTTCGGCTGCTCTTTAAAGCACAGACTGCATCAGCGGGTACCGAACTTGCACGCTAAAAACAGCTTGCTGATGTCTACCTTATCTCCCACTTCATGCTTTGTTCTTTTAATTTCCAGAAGTATTTAGCAAGATAGTATTGCACTGTATATAACTGCCACATGTATACTAGGTGCAGTATATACTGGTTATACTTTGGCATACAGGATATATACCGAATGCGGGACCAGAAATCACGAATTTTAACATAAGAGAAATTTTGAATTCACATATACATATGAAGATACTAATATCAAGGAAAGACAAATGCCAATTTGTCAGTATTACAAATACTTACTCACATAACGCACGGTTCAATGACAGCGAAAACGTCATAACCAGTACACAGATAAGAGCCGTTTCTCTCCTTCAAAGCACTCGATTCCACCGCGTCCGGGGTAGAGCCCATATCACACTCGTCCTCGAATCCAGGCAGGGTAATGCAACCACTCTTCGACACAACGTAATTCAAGTCATCATACGCACCGCCACCTTGCAAACTCGCAACCATATCTATGGCCACCATGGGGGCATGATACAACGGATGCACGTCAGAGCAGTCGACGCCTACAGCAAGAATGGCTTGCAGCTTGACATCCACGATAAGAACAACGCTGGGAAGCTTAAAAAAAGAAAAAAATGAACAGGAACAAGAACTCCACAACGGCGCTCCAAACGAATAGCATTTCTTGATCCGTTGGTGTATTTGGCGACTTGGTTTAAATTGCGCATAGTGGAGACAGTTTCGCGTGAATTTCCCGTGTTTCCCGGGTCCTATCTCAATACAGCAATATTAACCCACGCGAAGAAAATCGATCGTCTGTTATATGTCACTGGTTTTATGGTCGCCTAAAATATAATCAATTCAATTCATTTACGTACACTGCTAGCGTACCTTGGAAGAGAATGGCATCTACCGTGGATCAAAAAAGTTTATAAGGATGTGTAAAGCAAACTTTAAAAGTGAGCAATTCAAATAAGGACTTTAGGAAGGTCAACGTTAAGAGTGTCATCTCCGTTACAATGGGCAACGTCCCAACCAAAAAATTACTTTCTCCCTCGGCTAATTTCCAAAGCGCCTTAACAAGTCACTGACTCAGACTCAGAATATTCACGGAAGCAAACCTTTCCCAGCAATTTCGCCTTTCCCGCAAGACGAATAGCAATACCCATGAACGCATCGATGGCCGACTTCTCGTTGTCCGTGAAAAGACTCCCAGATAACAACTTCGTAAGACTAAACACAAAGGCACAGCAAAACGATAAGCACGCAAAATTTGGCGCACAAAGCCATGCTTCAAGCAACAGCTGCAAACTCCAATGTAATATATTAAAACGGAATACACACCCACATACACACACTCATATATATATATATATATATATA
>QQSS02189229.1:0-13312 GCA_003687565.2 Craspedacusta sowerbii | reverse complement strand
GATGCGGCAAGAACGCCTTTTTTAACAGATATGTTCATCATAGAACCTAGCACCAGTAGTTCGGAAGACTGTCGATTAGTTCGCAGAATATATCAATCTTTTCTTCAACTTCACCTCTGCGACTAGACAGAAGTGCTAGAGGAAATGATGAGCTTGGTGACGGTGAGTAGAAGTAGCCACGTCTTGTATGATATAACGATGTAATGACGCGTTTGATGTGTGACTTTGCTTCTGATGCGTAACAAGCAAAGAAACTTCATGAGAATATCCTTGAAGCCAGTGATCGTCAGGGCCTGACAGCTGATAATGCAAGGATTATTTGGACTCTTTGACTGATTGATGTCATCTGCTACTTCCCTCTGCTCGAACTAAGCTTTGTAGACGACTGGCACATTTTCACGTGTAAGGAACTGGCATGTTTTCGTATGAAAGAAACCGGCACATTTTCGTTAAATAGGGACTGGCACATTTTCATTTGTTAGGAACTGGCACATTTTCATTAAATAGGGGCTGGCAAATTTTCACTTGTAAGAGACTGGCACATTTTCATTTGTTAGGAACTGGCACATTTTCGTATGTGAGGGACTGGCAAATTTTCACTTGTAAAGGACTGGCACTTTTTCATATGTAAGACATTGGCACGTTTTCATTTGCTAGGAACTGCACGTATTTTAATTTAAGTCCGTCACAAAAAAGGAGTACTTTTCGTTTTTGCACGTATTGGGAATTAGCTAATGCAAGAGTTTTATAACTTCAGATGCTGATTTTCGCGTATATTTTTCTTAACTATTCACATATAACGGTTTGATCATAGAAATCCTCCTTTGACAAGTCAACTGAGTTTTCCATCAAATGCGGCCACGTCAATTTAGAGAGAACGGACGCAACGCGGAGATGAGTGCTCACACGCTTGGCCACACGGACGCACGCAGAAAGTGCGTTTCAAATGCGCGCAGAAGCTTTACCTTCTTACCGAACCAATTATATCAGTCCTTACATTCGCATCTCGTGTTAAATACTAAACCCTTCTGTAGGCATACATGACACTATACGCTTATAGAACTGATTTGGTGATGATACTTCATGTCACCTACCTAGCTCGCTCGCTTGCTATTTCGCAGTTGGTGGAATCCTGGGTTTTCGTCTCTTTGCCGATAACGATAAAAGAGACTTTTTTCTAGCACTCGATCTTCCGATCGTAGACGGGTGCTGCCTTCTTATGCAAGGACGCAGCGTTTAATCGCGCTGATCTCTTTTGTAACGGCCCCAACAAGATCACCACAGAGGTACGCAACGATGCATAATTGATTTATTCACTCTTTAAATCTTCCAAACTTTTGTGAGACGCACCGTCGAATGAAAAAGGTGTTTAATCTTATATTTCTTGAAGAAAAGAAAGTGTTGCGTGATTGTGGACTGGACGATAATTCGCGAACACCGAGCAGATCATCGAATTCAGTCAATCATCATGGACGCTTGACTCTTTCTGGAAGATTTTAAATCAGAGGTAACAAAAATAATACCGTCAAATTCTAGGACCTATATTAGTCTAATGAACTATATTAGTCTTGGGTATCGTGCCTGCTTTACCTTACCGTTGATTGCTCTACTAATTATTAACATAATTTGTATTATGCGTCACAATGGCTGTTAGGATATTGGTAAGTTATGGTAAGTTGTGTTTAAACAGATTGCCTTGATGTAATAGTGTAACTGCGATCTCTGCTGCCTATATATTAGCGAAGATTGGACGAAACTACGAGATGACGGGGGTTTAGCCTTTCTCTTGAAACTAGTGAGCTACTAACGAAGAAACAATTCATTTAGATGACACTTGCACATGAACTGACGAGAATTTGGTGTATGAAACTGTCAATGAGCCATATAGTCAGTAAAAGCAAAACCCGAACACATAAGACTGCATGCTTGAGAGGTTTATTCATCGGCATTTTTTCCTTTAACCACAAAATTTCTTTCTGTCTGAGACAGTCTAGTTAATCAAGTTAAACGGCTTAAAATTTGTATTAAATTATACCTTTATTGAAGTTGAACGGGTTGTATTGAGGTACTTATGTGTCTTGAAATCTTAGTTCGTTTAACTTTCATGACTTCAAATTTGTGCTTATATATGTTATTGAAGTGACCTTGCAGCATGCTGTTAACTTCATGTTTTTTGTCATACAGTATATCAGAATTTTACTAGTGTGTGGAGGATGAGCAACGGAAGTGTATTCCCTTGTTTGAATTTTAGCAGGCCGGCATTGTTCTGCGGCAGCCGTTATATCAACAATGGCATTCTGGCCGCGGTCTACCTGGGCGCAGGTTGGAAATAAAACGCACTGGTCCCGTCGTCGTGGCTTCTTGCTCATGCTGTTATGCCTTCTATTTGCTGCAACAGCCTATTCCAGACCAGCAGGTACTGTGATCATACTGATTCAATCATTTAAATGTGGCTGCGCATAGAAGAAGGACGTGTCTAAAGGATGCAGTTTGCAGTGGCAAACGCCTTTTCGAAAGTATTATTTATTGCAGGCGTGGAAATTAGGGCACTGTGCAATGTTGCTAGATAGCAAATGCTTCAGGTTTCCATTTTTTCCATAACTTATGCACAAAAAGGTGGTTATTAAAACGGATATTTTGTAAGGCGATCCGCAGTTTTTTTAGTGTTTTGCTATTCGCTCATTCGCAGAGCAACTTAATAGGTAAGTGGCTGGTTTTTGCTTTGCAGGCCGACCAAAGAATTTCCTCAATCGACTGAAGAGGACGGTGAAGCGCGAAAATGTGGTCCTCTTTGACGACCCGGTCGAGTTAGAGCGCGAACTGACAGGTACGAAATCTCGCATGCATTTAATGCTTAAAAATTAATTGTGAATTAACACTCTTGAATCTGAAGCGTGCGGCTTTCCGAATTCGACTGCGATTCAATCGTAACTGTTGATTTAGTTAATAGGCCTTCCGTTGTCATGCAGTAGATGAAACTCGAGGGCACCTTAACTTGAATAACAATTGAAAGAAGGGTTCTTAGGGGAGGGTAGCATTCTCATGATAATCAACTGATGGATTATAGTGATCGTAAGCCGATGTAACCAGTCTTGTGTTTTAGGAAGCGCGACGTATGTCAGCAATGCGAAGAACTCTCTTCGTTCGACAATTCCAGAGGAAGACTGGGAGGCTGCCCTTCTGGCTGAGAGTCATGAACAGCAGGACGGCGCTAATTCGTCCCTAAATTCCGATTTAGCAAGGAGAAATAAGCAGAATGTTGCTCCTTTATTAATGAGGCAATTTTTTGGCAGAGATCTTCAACCTCAGGACGCTCAACTTCACGATTCTCAAAAATCAGCTGTTCCTGAAGAAGGGGCCTCTCCAGCTGCTCCAGAAGTAGGGGCTTCTCCAGCTGCTCCGGAAGAAGGAACTTCTCTAGCTGGTCCAGAAATAAGTGCTTCTCCAGCTGCTTCAGAAGTAGGAGCTTCTCCAGCTGCTCCGGAAGTAGGGACTTCTCTAGCGGGTCCAGAAATAGGGACTTCACCAGCTGCTCCAGAAGTAGGGGCTTCTCCATCTGCTCCGGACTCAGGGGCTTATCCAGCTGCTTCAGCCGTTTCCTTAGAGGCTGCTCCAGAGGCTTCTCAAACGAAAGCTCCAATCAAAGATAATCAAGAGCTTGCTTCGCAGGCTGCTACAGCAATCGCTACTGCAACTCACCATACGGCACCTGAAACTGCGGCTTCGTCTGCTCCCGAGAAGTCAACGATCCCGGCTGGTCCTTCGCCGTCCCTCGAATCATCCAAGTCGAGCTGGCTAGACAACGAAATCTACGGGAAGCATTTGCACTCATTCGGGAAGGAAATGAGCCATGTTACGAAATGGGGTGGTGGGTGGGATATATTTGGGAAATACCATCCAAATCAGATGCAGCTAAATGAAAAAAAACAAGTTGCTAATCCAGTTGGAAATCAAAGTCAACATGAAGATTTTCTGCATCCTTCGTCGATGCTTCCTAACCTCTTGTCGCCTGGTGACCACCCGGAATCGCCAGCTCCACAAGAGCATCCCGCTTTAGATAATCTTAAGATACTTGGAGATACAACCAACGCCCAGTTAGCATCAAATCCTGTTGTTGAGGGCGAGATCTATGGTAAAAATGCGATCTCTTCGGATGATGCATCACCAGGACCACTGTACTCTAATTCAACAGTCCAAAGCGCAAATCTTACAAAGCAGAGCACAGTTGACCTGTCTCAACTGCGGTTGATTGAAAATTTGCAAGACGGTAAATATAGTTTCAATATTGCTGGCTCGCAAACAAAGGCGGAGCACAATCTGGAGCACAATTCCGCGAGTATTGATCACCACGAGGAGTGGCCAGGTAATGTAAGTTGGAACCAACACATCGAAAATGGCAAAGGAAATGTTTTCCAAAACCAAAGCAAGCCTCTTGAAGAGGCGGAGAAGAAGGCATTGAATAATCCAGTGTCTCCTCTTCGGCAGAATCAGGTTGCCGCTTCGGCACGAAACTTGGACAGCACAATCCATCAGCTTAGCCGAATTCCGGGAAGGGTACCAGAGAACTATAATCCGTTCTTGCCCACGACGCCTCAGCCTGTCGCAACATTTAACCCATATTTACCACAAGAAGCAACCTACAATCCGTTTCTACTGAAAGAGGAAACAGCGCAGGCTACAGCAAAGCCAGCTGAACCAACATTCAACCCGTTTTTACTTAGAGAAGCTCTAACATCAGCAACGCCATACCAAGCCGAAGCAACCTACAATCCATTCTTACTTAAACATGCATTTACAAAAGTTGCAGCAAATTTAGGTGACACAGCCTACAATCCATACTTACCTAAACAGGCATCTACGCAAGCTGCAGCAAATCCAGCAGAGACAGCCTACAATCCATACTTACCTAAAGAGGCATCTACGCAAGCTGCAGCAAATCCAGCCGAGACAGCCTACAATCCATTCTTACCTAAAGAGGCATCTACGCAAGCTGCAGCAAATCCAGCCGAGACAGCCTACAATCCATTCTTACCAAATGCGATCACACCTTCAACAGACAATACAAATTCAAAAGCTGTTGCCCCATCGATTTGTGTCCCTCATCCGTGCCTTTATAATCCTTGCACATATACGTACAATCCTTGCCCGCCCGCTGCAACGTTAACTACGACGCAACTTCCAGTGACAACTACGTTGCAGGAGACAACATTCAACCCATATTTACCAAAAGACAATTCATCGATCCAACGACCGGAAGGGGCATCGACAGAGAAAACTACTGCAGCTCCATCTACAACCACAGTACAACCTGAATTTGAGGAATATGTGCGGATGAACGAGGCACGACTTGCAGTCTTGCAGAGTAGCGAAAGCTCCGTTCAAGGAGCTATACAAGAAACATCTTACAATCCAGTTTTACCACCTGAAAACACGTATCCGAGCTACGATGCCGGACGTCTGCAGTATGTAAATCCACCATCAACTGGAAACGCTAACGAAAATACAACATACAATCCATGGCTGCCAAGTGCGTCATTACCTCCGTTGAGCAGCAACGAGGAGTACGTGAAACTAAACGTTGCTCATTTAGATGCCTTGCAGAGTAACAGAACGCTGTTTCAAGCATCAGTTCAGCAGATGAGCAGCAATTACTACAAACCAGGTGACAACACGGCATCCGAGCATAGCACGGCAGACGCTACTCAGTTCGGAAATTCTGTTGAATCAGTCGAGCCTCCCGGGTTGAAACCGAATTCAGATTCAGCTGGACTAAGCTCTTATGGGCTTCAGACAACAACCCAAATGCCCAGTTTCTCTAGCTCAAATCTCACCAGTTCTTCCTCCACAACAGCTTCTTTCACCACTGCCTCCACAAGCACGCCGGCAACTACAACCTCGTCACCGTCAGCAAAATCAGCATCGGGGTCTGCAGCTGATCTCGAAGCATACAAGCAATATATTCAGTGGCTTAAGTCTAACGAAACAAAAGTGAAAGAAGGGCATCCTGCAGAAGTAAGTCTTGTGATAGAACCATACAAAGTTGCTCCTGTGGTGACAACTTCACCACTAACTGAAACCAGACTTACATCGACGTCATCACGTATTGCTTTGACGACTCCAGCCCCAACAGGTATTCCAGCGAGTGCCAGTTCCACCGAAGCGCCCATCGCTGAATTCCCGTCTTCTCAAATCGCATCATCTTCTGCGGCAAGCCAGCTTGGAAATCAGCTGCAACAAGCAGCTCTTTACGGTCTTGCCAAGCAACAACAATTTAAATTCGGTATGTCTGACCAAGAGCTTCCTGCTACAAGCGAAAATATTGCAAAAGTCCTGAGCAATCAACCAATCGGAAACGAAACAACAAGCTCCTCTGCAGTTGTTCTGGCCGATAAGAAACAACAGCAAGTATTAGTAGGAGCGATGGCTTCGATGATTAGTGAATCGCCAAAGCAGGCTGATGCCTATGAAAAAGTACTGCTTAATACTCAAAGTGAGACGGTTAACATCCAGAATCTGGCAGAGAGTACGGTCAAGCCAACCAGTCCAACATACACCACTCCAGCACCAACAACTGGTGTCGCATGGAACCATCCTACCTCTCTATATATGCAGCCCGCAAGAGAAGTTAAGCCCGTTATTCCTAGCTCAGAAACTCTAGCGAACGCAGATGAAAACAAATATCCCATTACAACTGAACCGCGAGTTCCGACGAGCAAATATAAGACTTCGATTCAGCTTCCTGGTACGACGCCACAGCCAGAACTTTTAAAGTACCCCTTAGGAGTCATGTACCAAACGCCCCCACCGTTGACCATATTATCAGCAGCGGCGGCTTCTACTGTGACTGATGCACAGAACTTTAACAATAGTTACTCCACTCTGCAAAATAGTGGAAACGTAACTCCTCAAGGTCCCGCCACATCAGCGAAGCAGCGGAAGCCTGACAAGGATGGAATCTCTGAGCGCGTCTCAGCAGGATCGGCTGCTGATTTGCTCGCTTACAAGCAGTACCTTCAATGGCTAAGAACGAACTATTCGAGTGCGCCTAATGCGAGCGAGACTCGTGTAAGCTCGCCTACTTCAGCAGCGGGGTCAGCCTCTGTCAGCAACTCGTCCGTCGCTGTCGGAGCAGTAGCAAACCAAACAACACGAAAACCAATCAAGATCTCGACAACCGCCCGGCCTCGTAAGTACAAGACATGATCGGATTTCATCGTTTTTCGAAATTATGTGCAATTAGAAACGAGTGAGTTATGTATGTTATGAATAGTCGTGGTGTTGTCTACATGTTTTTTTGCGAAAGCTTGGATAGTAAGACCGACGACAAGTTGCAGTGGTTTGACAAATTTTACCTTTACAATGCGATCGTTGCTTTCAGATCCACCAACCCAATGTGAGCAAGACCGCGCCATCGCTCTTCAGCCAACATCTTTTGACATGTTCAGGCCGGAATGCAATTCGGATGGGTCCTATCGGGTAATCCAGTGTTACGCTCACAGGACGTTTGGTAGATTCTGCTGGTGCGTCGATGCGTTCGGTCAGGAGATCATTGGAACAAAGGTCGTGGTGCCAGGAGGTAACCTAACTGAGGCCAAGTGTAAGCAAGCCAGAGGCAACAAATTGAACGAAGAATACTGGACAGCATTCTATCGCCATCCCACAGCCGCACCTATGCTAAAAACGACTCCTGCTACTTCTATTACTTCGTTGAACTCCACTTCACCGCGTCGTAAGTTGCCCTTTCCGCTTCTGTTGATTAGGAACTTCATTTCCTCATTTTAAAAATGCGAATATTTCCCAATTAGATATTGTTGCTGCTCGAAACAATTGCTGCAGGCTTTGGTGTCAATGAATTGGAGATAAATATTCCAGTTGCAATGAACAAAATTGAGCGAGAAATAATTTTATTTATGTCTGGAAAATGATTCTTTTCAGCGGAGTCTCATTGTGAAATGGAACGCAAATTGGCTCAATCGCCATTCGTGAAAGGTGACAGCTTCACGCCAGAATGTAGACAAGATGGAAGCTACAGAAGGAGACAGTGCTTCACCCATCTCTACTATGGCAAACAATGCTGGTGTGTAGATACGCGAGGTCAGGAGATTTTGGGCACAAGAAGAATAGACGGATCTCATCCTGACTGCGACAAAGGTTTGCCATGTTCATCAAATTTGACTTAAACTCTCGTCTCTTATGTTGACCTTCGTGCGTTCATATGATTGGAAAGTACTTTACTATGCCTTAGCATCCGCTTCATTTCATTCACATCGTTTCCTCACGGGGGTTGGTTGAAGACCCAATGAAAATTCCTCCAAGTTCCCTTCTATTCCGTGTCAGCTCTGTTATAATAAATGAACCAAATAATAAACTCTTGTTGTTGTTGTCGTCGTTCTTGTTGTTGTTGTTGTTGTTGTTGCTGTTGTTGTATTTTATTTAGCCAGACCCCGGGATGAGAAGGTCTCGTTTAGTTCTGGACGCGGACGTAGTGCATCAGATTTGTTTCATAGACCCTTACCGATACGTGCATCCGCGGCGAGAGATGAACCCAAAACCATCCAATTCAGAGCCCAGAGCTATTACCGTCGATATACATCTCCACTAGGATTACCCAATCTCTCTAGCGTATTTTTAACTTTAAAACTACTTTTATCTGCCCCTTGCCTATTTTTTGTTTACACTTAGTGCAAGGCATGCTCTGATTTTGCTCTAGTTTCAGAGGAGCTCTGCAAATACGAACCTAGGAAAGGACGCTGCACCATGCACATCACGAAGTTCTACTTCGATTTCCGTACGCGCCAGTGTGAGGTCTTTGTCTATTCCGGTTGTGGTGGAAACGCAAATAACTTCATGAGCTTGCTTGAGTGTCAAACCAAGTGTGTTCACGGAGAGGCCGTGGTTGTTCAGATACCACTCGCTGCGCTTGCCGCACTGAACCGCAGTGCACCTTTCCTCCCCCCAAGCAACGCAGCCACCATTGTTGATGGATCCACATCGACTCAGCTGGTACCTGACGCTTCAAATAAGCAAGCAGCGATCGCGAAGCCACCCCCAGTGGAGCACAACCATGAGGCTAGAGCTGCTGAGGCTGGTGGTCCAGTGTACATCATTTTCCGCGTAGGATTAATCAAGGCCTGGGGCCCGTATTTGGCTGACCCTTCACATCCTCAGTACTTGAACATCAGACAACAAGTGAACAACTTCGTAAGTTTAATTTATAATCATCAAGCGTGGCCAACTTCTGACCGTGCAAATTTTGTAGTTTTAGACCTTTCCAAAAATTTGCATAGCAATTCAATTCACCTATTTTCTTTATAAGGTTTTCTATTTTTCGCGTCGTGGAAAATTCTTTGTCCAATATCAGCCGGTTTGCGCTAAAGCTGCATTTTGATAACAGCCTAGTATTTTAGGAATCGAATGATTAATTGCCCACTTTCTAACACACTGCCATGCCTTGCGGTCGAAATCCAAAAAATAACTTTTCGTTAAGGGTCGCAAGGCACTTCCGTAATAAACTTTGTGCGGAAACACTTCATGTATTTTTTTAGGCTGTGCTATATGGTATGTATATACTTCCATATCTCAGACGACAGAGTTTTACTTTACTAGAAAATTTGAAGAGAAATGATTATACTGTTAAGGACACTAGTTTGCTAGTAACATTCTTGAACAAGATACCACACACACAATGCCCTCAGTTGACGTTGAGTCACTTGTTACCAACATCCCTTTGGACGAGAATATAGATATCTGCTGCAAACTCCTGTTTGCTAAATCTGACACCAATAAAGTCATCAAGAAACCCAGTTTCGAGATCTACTAAAGCTGACAAGGGATTCATTTTTTCTATTTATAACATTCCTAATAACAAATATTACAAGCAGATAGATGGTGAGGCCATGGATTCTCCACTTGGTCCAACCATTGCCAATATATTCCATGTGGCCTCGAAACGTCCTGGTTGCAAGCGTGTCCTGGTTAAATGTACGTGCTATCGTACATATTTGATGATATTTTCGCACTTTTTCAAAATGGGGATCAAGTTAGGGATTTATATGAATTTCTTAAAGGGAAAGAAAGACGAGAACTCAATGCCATGTTTTGACATCATCATTATTTTGCAAGGCATTGACGTATGATTTGACTTAACGATTTGACGATTTGATTTTATTTCGTAAATGCACGTTTAGTGGTGCTTACACTAACTTTAAAAGTTTTATCATGGCTACCTACAAGCATAACCTGGTGCTCACATTGCTCTATAGATATTGCAACCTATCTGTTGGTAAGCTGTCCGTCAAGTCTGCAAAATAAGATCCTTATATATATGTATATATATATATATATATATATATATATATATTTATATTTATATGAGTGCATGTATTGGCATGATATTTTTGTCAGGAGAGTGGATGATAAAGTATACTTCTGAATGCATGTATGAGTATAAACTTTCTAGTCGCGTTCATTTAGATGAAGATGGTTATGCTAAAAAATCCAGAATATGATAAGACCCTTGTTTTGGCTGTTAGGTAAGTGATACATTGAATAATTATAGTCATAATAATAATAATTCCCAGAACTTAAACAATCATGTTACTTTATTTTAGACGTGTTAGCTATGCTTTACGCAAGACCTCTGGATATCTCTTTGATCAAGATCGTGAGCTTGGTGTTGGAATAAAAAGTTTTTGTTGGCATTTCAAGTTTGTCTGTATTTCCTTGGTGAATTACCATAGATCTATAGCTGTGATTTAGATGCTATGTTGCCTTTAGAGCTCGAAATGTGCCTCAGAACCAAAATAATGTTCAATATACCACAGTTGAAATAAAGGTTGATTTTACGGCGCCTGTTCCTAGTCCGATGGGCGACATCGATCAGAATCTTGAGTCCGGTCGCATGGGCGATCTCACAGTCATCAAGGGATCTCGAGAGGTTCTTGATGAGAAAGGTAAGATTCAATTTTCAACCTTGCGACAGTTTTTCGCATGCGCAGCTGTTCGTCGTTTTCTGAAATAATCAAGTGAAACTTTCTAGTAAATGTAGCCCGCGATATGTAAGCGAAATTACTAGTTAGCGAATTTGGATCTTCCAGGAATCATCCATGTTCCCGAGCGTGACGTCAATCCGTCAGTGCCATGTGAAAAGAGCAAATATGGCTGCTGTCCGGATGGGAAGACCCCGAGTCGTGGACCGAATAAAGAAGGATGCACTTCTGTTGACGAAGGCTTCGTTCTGTCTGGCAATGGATGCAATAACACGAAATACGGCTGCTGTCTGGATGGTAACTCACCGGCGACTGGCTTTAATAGCAAAGGGTGTCCAGAGAGTGAGTATTATTACGAGTATAATACATTTAAGTATCATTCTTTAGTAGCTTGAAGTCTTGAACATCGCCTGATTGCACTACATTGCTCATGGAACGAAAGCAAAGGCTTGAAAGACACAAATTATAACTTGAGGTTCGCCTTTCGTCTTCAGTCTTTTTTTGATCTGCTAATTTTACATTTCACGGCAACCTGGATGGCATATTCGTGTTTCAGAGTTTTGCCCTTGCTCGGTAGTGGAGGCAGAGTTCGGTGTCATCAAAGGATGGACGGCCAAGTCAGCCGACCCAGCCAACTCTGACTACATCGACCTTTGGTATAAGCTAAATCAGGGGGTAAGGAGCGAAGCAGGAAACATTATTTCAGTGAAAAATTCTCGATAGAGGAACGAAAACTTTGAAAAATATCTTTTTATCTTTGCTTCAAACCTGTTTTAGAGAGACGCTTGGTTTATAATATTAATTGAAGGCGCATTTTTAATTACACACGCACACACACACATACACACACACAAACACACACACATATATATATATATATATATTTTTATTTATTTATTTATTTATATGTAAATGCATACTGAAGCCTGCACATTTTGTCCTGTTGGATTATAGGATATTAGATAATGCAGCTTGTTCGTACTTCACAATATTGAACAAGATAGATCCGTCGTATTGACGTAACGCCATTCTTACTTGCCTCTTATATTTGCAGCTTCAAACCGAGGTTTTCGCCGGCGTCGAAGAGTATTATGAATCCGAAGTAATATCGTTCAGCCCGAGGAAGGAACCTCAACTCCAGCAGAACACTCATCTGACGGAGGTTGTCCTGAAAATCGTGTTCACGCAGCCTGTGATGAATCCGATCGAAGCTCTGAGACGTGCTGTCGACGTGGGGCACATCGGACAGGTGGCAGTCATCAAAGGTAGTCTGGTGATCGGAAGAGTTGCCGGCCATGGTACGTGATCGTGATTGGTGCATTCATCTCTCCGATTGCCTGCTTCGCCTAGCAGCGTGTGGCATGCGTAAATTGCTTACTACAGCAAATTAATCTCAAACGATCATGTTTGTGCTTGCTCCATTCGTGGCAGTTTTGGTGACAAAGTTTATATCTTGTACGGTTGTGGCTGGTGAGTGACTGGAATTCATACACTAGCCTGTTTGAAATTTTCATATCTTACCATATTCAACATAAGCTGTTTCTGTTAATTTAAATAATTCCATTTCCATGCTTAGAGGGGTCAGTGGACAGCAGCCTTGTTAACGCGTCGCTAATAAAGGATAAAAATGGCGATTTGGTGCATTTCATTGCGCCATTGCAACCAGTCAAAGGTAAACCATTCGCCATGTTTGCCTCTCCACTCACCAAAGCCGAGGATGACAAGTATGCATTCAGTGAGGCGAAAAACGAAAGTGAAAAGACCGATAGTAAGAAGCGACTCACGCTAATGCTGGCCAGACCCCTGAAATTTTACGCTATGGGTGGAAAGTATCCCCACTTCGATGCGGGAACTCCGGCGCTTGTAATTCCAAGCAAAGAAGATGATGGTACTTACACGGTCCAGCCTGTATTCCCGCCATATCTTGGTCATTATGACGCAAACCTTGTCCCAATCTTTAACAAGAACGGCAAGACGATAGCCACCACACTTTATGACGAAAGCTTCAACGATATAGAAATGAAAAAGCCCAAACGCACTCGAATCGGTCGACCAGCTCTGCCTGGGGCGAACCTACGTCCGGTACTGACCGGTGCAAATGTTCATGGAGGATCTAATCATCCTGCAACTGTAAAACTGGATATTCCAAGCAAGGAGGCAGCTGCCATGCAATATCCAGCGGTATCCAACATGGCTGTTCATCTTGACTTCGACAATTTCCAAAACGAAGTCATTTATGACACATCTGGTCATGGAAATGACGCCTTGATGGCCGGACAAGCCACGATCATGAGGTCAAACTTTTCCTGCGGATTGGCTGCACG
>QQSS02189218.1:0-13313 GCA_003687565.2 Craspedacusta sowerbii | reverse complement strand
TACATACATACATACATACATACATACATACATACATACATACATACATACATACATACATACATACATACATGCGTGATTTATTATTTATATTGATTTCTCTCTAGTCGAATTTATCTATCGTATTTGGACAGTGTTCACTTCTTTCGGCCAAAGCATCTACGAACTAACGTGTATCATGAAATTCTTATCGGCTATTTTGAGTTCTGCAAGAAACGAGGGTACGTATGACACGCAGGCTTTAGTTTCTCGTGTCCAATACTTTACTGACGTCTGTGTTATTATTTATTCTATTTATTCTAACTGCGCTTGTGATTTGGTTGTACTCTACTCGACCCTCTACTCTGGTGTGAAATACTTTGTGTCAGCGTTTGAAGACAATTTTCATGCAGGTTTCACTGGGGCCACATTTGGTCTTGCCCTCCGAGCGAAGGTGACGACTACATCTTTCACTGCCACCCGCTCGAGCAGAAGATCCCAAAGCATAAGCGCCTAGTCGAATGGTACAGAAAGATGCTCGACAAAGCCATCGAGGACGGAATCATGGTAGAATACAAGGTACTAATGGTTAGCTGGTTCATGCAGTATGTCGCAGTGCATCGCTTTATGTCCCAGGTGCCCGTCAAGTCCTTGCCTGCACACTATCGCTGATTAAATTGTAGTATTTTCTCTCGCAATAAACAATAAGGTAAAGGCTGACACGGGCGTGGCTTGGCTTTGTTTTCAGGACATTTTAGCACAAGCTATCGACGACGAAGTGACTCAAGCCACCCAGCTGCCGTATTTTGACGGCGACTTCTGGGCGACGGCGATCGAGGACACGATTCGCGAGATCCAAATCGAGGAGGAGCAACGAAAGAAAACGGAGGCGCAGCAAGCAGCCGCACTAGAGGCCGCTGCCGCCGCGGCTGTGTCCTCAGACAACCCTGATGACAACTCCAATGATGACTTGGTAAGTGTGGACGTGAGGGTTTTGGGGCGTCCACGTACAGATTCTGGTCATATTGTGTTTATTCTGCCAAGTTGAGTTCCTATTTGTATTTATCATTATGTTCGGTGTTCCTAACACCCTTCGATGCGCAGCTAGAACGGATGCAGAACCTAGCCTTGTTGACATCCAAGAATTTAGGAGTGACGCTTGTGTATTTGGTATTTGCGTGCAGCAGCTGCAGCCGACGTGTGGTGGTAAGAAGACGAAGATGAACTCGAAGCGAGGCAACAAGAAGGCGACGAAGAGCAAGATGACGCGAAAGGTGGCCAAGAAGGCAAACACGAGCAACATGGGCTCTTGCGAGCTCTCGCAGCGTCTGTTTGCTACCATGGACAAGCACAAGGAGGTCGGTATCGCCCTCGGCAGCTCTTGCCTCGACATCGCCATTCGTATTGTATTATCCCAGACTCGTTGTTTTTCTGTTGATGCAGCGGCCTTGTGGACCGGCCTGCTTGGTGTGAATTATTCTGACGTGCAGATCGATTGTGTGTCTGTGAGTGCATGAGCATGTTCGTGTCGTTTTGTTCCGTCTACGGCTGTATGAGCACGATCTATCGTCTTTATTGTAGGTCTTCTTTGTGATTCGGTTACAAAAACCCGGCGAGGAACCAACCAAAATCGAAGACCCTGACCCCTTGCAACCGTGCGAACTCATGGACGGTCGTGACACGTTTCTGAATCTCTCGAGAGAGAAGCACTGGGAGTTCTCCACCTTGCGCCGTGCCAAGTTCTCTAGCATTTCGATGCTTGTGGAGCTGCACAATCAAGGCTTCGTCTACACGTGCAACATATGCAAGCGCCACGTCGAAACACGATACCACTGCACTGTGTGCGAGGTAACCATCGTACTTTATGTTAGGTTTCTAATATTGTTTATTAACGATTTATTAAATTATCAATATTTAGTAATTTATAAAACAATTAATTTATTATTAATATTGCGATATGGGTTCTATCTATTTATGTTAATTTTTCTTATATATGTTCACTTGTTGTTATCAGCGCCCATGCCTGCTTATTGGCCACTGTGTGTAGAAGCTACCTGCGTTACGTGCCATAAATTGCAACCGGCCGCGAGGCTGTACGAGTGTTACGAGTTTGTAGCATGTCGTGGAGCTCGTAACTTTTGTTTAATGGAGAAAAATATATCTTGTTGTTGTTGCTCGTAACATGCCAAGCCTCACTTTCTCGTCTTTCTTGCAGGACTTCGATCTGTGCTGCAGCTGCTACAAGGAGAAAGGGCACGAGCACCGAATGGAAAAACTCGGTCTTGACATCGACAGCGACGAGCCTTCGGGCAAGAAGGCGTCAGCTCCGAGTGCCCAAGAGGCGCGCCGACAGTCGATCGAGCGATGCATCGAGTCACTGGAGCACGCGACCGACTGTGACGACAAGCAGTGCGCGTTGCAAACGTGCATCAAAATGAAGAAAGTCGTTCAGCATGCTCGCGTTTGCAAGCGAAAGAACCATCATGGATGTCCCATTTGCAAGCAGCTCATCGCCTTGTGCTGTTATCACGCGAAATCGTGCAAGAAGCCGAGCTGTTCTGTTCCGTACTGTCAGCACATCAAGCAAAAGCTGCAACAGCAGCAGGAGCAGAGCCGGATACAACAGCGTCAGACGATGCGCCGTCGCATTGCGGCAATGAATCGAGGTAAAGAGCGGCCGCAGGTTCCTCAACCGAGCCTACCAGGCACCCCGTCAGCAATGCAGCGACCCTCTCCTGTGCCGACTCCCTCGATGACTGCGCCTCAGAAACCTATCGCGCCGAATGCCGTGGCTCCTCTGAACGCGATGACGCCGGGTGCGCCGCAGGCTATGGAAATGTCCGGCACGTCACGACTGTCTATCGGCCCCATGATGGCCTCCATGCCACCGGGACAGACGCGATTCATGCCGCCGCCATCAAACCAGTTCCCTGGTATGGCTGGTTCTGGCATAATGTCTCAGGGCATGGGCGCGTCGCAAGGCTTGATGAATACCATGCAAACGGATTGGAATTCAGCCATGCTTCAGCAACAGAGGTTCGCTGCTCAACAGGCGCAGCAAATGCAGTCCAACATGGCTATGATGGGCATGAGTCCGTTGCAACAGGGTGCCGGCATGATGGGCCCGTCTCAGATGCAGCTCCCGAATCCTATGCAGCAGCAGTCGATCAATACTCTTCTAGCTTCCGTGCGCACTCCTCAGAACCCTAACACAATTCAGCTGCTTAATAAACACCCGCAGCTGGCTACGATTCTTCGTCAGAAGAAACAAGGTGGCGCCGCGGGTGCTGGCATGAGCATGCCTTCGATGGCGGGAAACCCGCTGCAACCCGGGCTACAACCGGGACTACAACCTGGGCTGCAACCCGGGCTACAACCTGGGCTGCAACCAGGGCCTAATGCGAATGCTATGCCTATGAGTCAGCAACAGTGGCAGATGCAGCAGTTGCGTCAGAGGGACTTTCTTAAACGTCGATTGCAAGCCCAGCAAGCGGCTGCAGCGGCAGCTCAGGGTGGTCCGGCTGCGTTCATGCAACAAATTCCCGGTCAGCAGTCTCCTTCTCGGGCGGCTATGATGCAGAGACAATTCTTGGGTCAAGAGATTCCCTCCGGGGTCGGTTTGATGCCGAATCAACCGTCGCCTCAGCAATTGATGCAGAGCGCGGGTCGTTTAACTCCCGGCATGCCGCCGCAAATCTTGTCACCTCCACAGCAAATGGCCCAGATGTCTAATCCTTCTCCGAGGCCGGCCATGTCTCCATCACATCCGCAGCTCGTTCCGTCACCGCACCCGGCAATGTCCCCTCAGCATCCGAGCCACGCTAACCCTTCGCCTCATCCGCAGTCACTTACTTCGCCTCTTCATGTTAGTAACTCTCCGGCTCAAGTTCATGCGAACTTGCTCGATCAGAGCCGACTTGTCAGCGATTCTTCCATGCTTGCTATGACTCAATCGGTGCCACCCCCGACAGACCATCGGGGAATCGCCATGGCTCATTTGCAGCCTCCTTCTAGTGATCCGGGCATGAACTCCTTCAATGCCGACCAGGACATGGATGCCAAGGACCAACTGCTTGAGTTTGTGTCCCAGCTCTGACAAGTGGAGGGTTTCGCTCACCCTCTGGGCGACGCTTCTGCTCGCGTTGTGGAGTGTGCCCTGGTGTTTGACTGCGAGAATTTATTACAAGCGCCAGGAAGGGAACGCTTTATTTATTGGTTTTGGACCGGAATTATTTATATTTTTCAGGGTGTCTGGATGCGGCCTCGCTTCTTTATGGAGTCGCCTTTCCTGTCAGTAGGTTGATATCGCCTGTTGTCCGTAAATTCCGATCGGGTGGCATCGATCATGCTGCAATTTTCCACTCTCTCCCCGTGTCGCTCTTTGCTGTAATGACGGTCATTCACAGCTATTTTGACGAAGGTCGGATGGAGCAACGTTTTTGGAGATATATTCTAATATTCATGAAGGAACTTAAATAGTTAGACTACCGTCACCTGTCAGCTTCCTGGCGGTTTCCTCCGTCTGTCGTCCTGTAGCCGTGCCGCAGACAATCGTTTCAGCGAAAAAGAGAAGAGTTTGTACCATAAAGCAAGTTACGAAAAACCGTTTATTATTGCTATAAATAAGGCTATTATATTTACTACGACAATGATAGAGTAGCGAGAGATTTTGTATTGAAGTGTGAACGCGTTTGAATTGGCACACTCCGTCCTCCCCACGTTGAAAACTTTAGTAGTTGTGCTCTCTTGGAGTTGAAGAGCCGTATTTCGCCGGGTTTTATTTGTCGCGATCTATGCACATGGTTTTTTGGGTTCATTTTTTTGCTGCTCCTCCGCTGTTGTTGTGGTTGCTGCTGCTGCACGTGGTTATTCAGCTGCTTGCGCCGTTTTCGCTCGCGGGAGAATGCTTAATGCCGGGCGGCAGCTGAAATTAAATTCTACTGGAATTATAAGGTGACGCGTGGAGCCAATTTCGAGCTGTAATTGCACTTGGCCCTTGGTCTAGACATAGCCTGGTTCTGTGAGGTTTCAGCGTGTTTCTCCAGGACCTTAGTCGTTTTGTTGCAAAAGCGAACTCTCCCTGCTGGTATTGGGGTCGAGTGTAGACCGGATCGCTGCTTGGTGTATTATCCAAGTTATGTGCCTTTCGCCCTACGCGAGCTTCTTGTTTCTGGAACCGGGGGCTTGCTGTTGAAGCTTTCTGCAGAAAGGTCTTGACTTTCAATGAAGATTTTTACTTATTGGATTTGGTCGAGGTAGGGTTCCTGTAACTCCACTCCAGTTAACTGGGCACATTGAGAACGCCGGCACTCGTCGTTGGTTTTCATTGGCAGCGTTTGATGACGAGCTTGGGAGTTGCTTATATGCATGGAAATATCTCTATCTTGGCTGTTTGCATTATTATTGGTTGCTGTCTTTTAGCGCAGTGCTGATATTTTTGTTAGTGCCTTGCTTTTTAATTAGTGATATTATTATTATTTATTATCGTTCTTATTATTGCTATTATTATTATTATTTATTATTATTATTATTGTTATTGTTGTTGTTATTATTATTTTATTAGCTTGCCGGTCATTGTAGTGTCTGTAGTACTGTCTCGCTCGCGATTTATAGGAGGTAGAGGAACAGAGCTGATACTTTTCTAGCTTCACGAAAACCTATCGATATGTTTTATTGAGTTTTTTGTATGGTTATTGGAAGAAGGCATTGGGTGTGATGTCACTTTCTCCCAAGCTGCCAGTCTTTGTATTGGGCAGGTCGGATGCTAGGCATGCCGAAGTGCAGCCAAGCGATGAAATTCCGTGGTTGTACTTTTTTCCCCCCTTTTCAATTGTACAGATAGCTAGATCTCTGGCGGTCGACGAATTTACTTATTCTTATTAGTTTGTATATGTTAATAAATATGCTGCGTCAAATTTTTACGGTCGTTTTTTCCCGTACTCTTGTGGCTAGCTAAAGTCAGAAAAGAAGAATAGAGTTTCACTCTGGCAAACCGTTGCATGGTTTAATCCAAGTGACAAACGATTAAGGGATCTAACCGTCTTGTTAGGATTTAACTATCAAGCAAAGATTTTAACAAGAACAACAATAGAGAATCACAAATTCCAATTATTGTTTATACATAAATATATATATATATATATATATATATATATATATACATATATATATATATATATATATATATATATGCTCTTCTTTGCCATATCTCTGAACAGCTTCTACATCACTGGCGTAGTCTCTTGCATGAGTTGACATCAAACGCCATTCATCTCCATCTCTCCATTGTGGATGCCGTCCGTGTTGTTCTTGGGCGTCCTCTTTTCGCCCAGGCGACCGCCCTGCTGGGTTCTTCACTGCTTCGTTGTTTCTCATGCTTGTTTCTCGTGGCTTGTTCGCGAAATGGGTCCAGGGTTCTCTCCTCGCTAGCTAGTTCACTAGCATAGGCAACGCCATTGATCTCATTGAGACTCGTCCACTGTTTAGGTAGCTTTTAACTACCAAGGACATGGCCGCGCCCTGCTCACAAGTAATGAGCTTAGATCAGTTACTTAACCGGTCGCCGATCAAGGTTTCAAGGTTTCCACCAGTCCTACCATCAGCTAGCCTGAGAAGAGCAACTGCTCTATATGTGCTTACGCTACGTTCACAGGTAGCTGTGGCAGGATACCAGGGGTTCATGAGATATGCAGTCTATCTATCGCCTGTGAAGGCAAATGAACACAGTTTGTTGTTGAGTGAGCCTGCTAACGAGATGAAGGAAAGCCACTATGACTGGTCGATGCAGAGGCGATCTAGAATCTGTCATCGCACTGTTCCCTGTTACCAGGAGACCCTTTTAATGAAGGCCTTCCCACAAGCAAAACAATCCTACCGTTGCTGGTCCGTTCTTCGATGATGCAGCCAATGCATTTGCACTCAGCCAGAGGAATGCAGCCCACATGCGATCTTCAAGAAGTAAATCTAATCATATTGATTGTTCTCCAGTCTCATTCTTGGTTATGTTTTAGCAGCTTGCTCCTCTCCGATGTGAGCAGAAAATCGAGTACTATTTCTTGAATCTGCCTCTCTCAGTAGTTACAGCGTGAAGTATCTCCAGTCCAGTTGCTCATTGTTGCAAACTGTTGCATGTACCGGCACGGGGCAGCCTTATGGGCATAACTCCCTAATATGGAAGCCGCAATCATGAGCACGCTCTACGGGCGTGAAGTTATACCGTAAGGGAGCTCGAACTTCTTGGCTAATGGGGAACGATGGACATTTCAGGTGAGTCGGCTTCTTTAGTATTCGTATTTGTATTTGAAGTCCTCATCGCCACATCATACAAAATAGATTCCGAAATACAAGAGACAATCCATACCAATTAAAAGTAGTCATTCTAGTCCAGATCCATACGAGTTTATGGTATGCTTCTTCCAGAAGGCCAGTGGCCCTTTCATGAAGCACCATTTATCGCGACGCAAGCTGAGCGCTTCAGCTATAACGCAGTACTCTGCATAAGGACCCCATAGGATTACCGATCGTAAACCCCAACGCATAACTATATGGGCTTTTGCATGGAATTTCAAAAAAAACCAAAGCCAAAAAAATTAATAAAAATAAAATGATAATAAAAAAATAATAATAATGAAAGGGAAAAGAAGGGGTCCTTGAGAGATGAGAGATGATGAGGAATGATGTGACATATAAAGTTGCATAAAAAGGCAAGGATTTTGCTTTGCTTCCAAGTTTTCTAAACTACTGGCAGTGTCGACTCCCTGCATTAATCATTAAAAAATTAAAAAATAAACTTAAAATTATAAAATTGCAATTATAAGAAAAATTCACCAGATCGATGTTATGGCAGGCGATTGCAATAGGTAATGTTTGATTTCCTTTGTAAACGATTGCTTGGTTTTGCACATTCGATTCTATTCCATATGCGGGGTGCTGGAGTTGAGATACAAAATGCCCCTGTCCCAGTGGAGACCTTCTCCGTATAGTCAGAGGTAGACAGGAGGCGAGTGTTGTATTTGTGACTAATTCTATATAGGTATGGAGCAAAGACTGCTGGAAGCATATTATGTTGGTCTTTGTACACAAAGGTAAGGTTCTGAAGTAAGTTAATCTCGAATGCATTCAAGATTTTGCTCTGCATCATTTAAGGGTCGTGAGTGAGTCCATTTGTGGGCCTTGGCAATAATGCGCACAGCTCTTTTTTGCATATTACGGATTTTCACCAGTTTGCTAAATGAGTGCTAGCCCATGCAATGTTGCCAATAGTCAGGCTAAGGCGAACAAAGCCAAAGTAAAGGCTTCTGTTGCTACTGGATTCAAATACCTTCTTGATCTGGCTATTAACCCTATGTTCTTCGATATTTTTGGCTCAACCATGCTAATTTGGCTACTCCACGATAAGTACACATCGATAACAACACCTAAAAACTTTATGAAGTAGGTACGACTGATATTCTTACCATATATCGTCAGTTTTTGTAATATTAGTGGAAGCCTGTCAAGTTCGTGGTCTCTTCCAAATACCATGTTCTTACATTTCTAAAAGATTTAGTGATAGGCGATTTGCCATAAGCCACTCCTCTACGAGCTTTGGCTGTCTATTAAGAACGGTTATAAGATCTTGCACATTATAGTGAAAGTTGGACTTGGAGGCCTCATATAAACGAGCTAGCAAAGAAACTAAATAGATCAGCAGCGATAATTGCAAAACTTTGGCATCTTGTTCCTTTGAAAACACTTGAAGGTATTTATTTTAGTCTTTTTCAAATTTACTTAACCTGCGGATGTCTCGTATGGGGATATGCCAGTAAATGCGACCTTCGGCGGCTATACATGATCCAGAAAAGAGTAACTTGAGTTATCACATTTGGTATACTGAAGATTCTGAAGCCAGAAGGTTTAATTCAATTGCATAGATATCTCCTATTATATGACTGGAACAATGGTGATTTGCCCCTGTCAGTTTCAAGTCTCTTCTACTTTACAACCCACAATAGGACTACACGTAGTAGTGGGCACAAAGAACCCCTCACGCCCTATATGCGAACAGTTAAATATGGCAACAGATCGCAAAGGCACTCCGGACCAAGTTTATTTAACAACATTATTAATATAAACGTAGACCTAAATCTCACGAAATCGCAGTTTAAACAGCGTTTTCGTGCACTTCTTACAGCCAACTACTAACCTAAACTAAGGAGGTAGCGCCTGCTAGATCCAGTATGTAACCAAATTCATCTTGATCGTGTTGATCTCGTTTTTTTGTGTGTTTATGGTGTTTTTGTAATTTCTCAGCTACCTAGGAAGTGATTTGCGTGCGCGAGATCTTCACTTACTTATTTTGCATAATAATTACCAGACGTACGACTTGTAATTTCATGCACAAAGTCTTAAGGGGGGCTCCTCAAATCCGATTAGCTTAGCTAGTGAGGAGGCATCCTTCACATGTAGAATGTTGTAATTTTACTTGACCATGCATTGTTGTTTTCTATTTGCGAAAATAAATCTTGAATCTTGAATCTTTAATCTTGAATCATTGTTCAGTTCAAAATATTATCTCCTATTAGACAAGTACCTATTAAACCAGGCTATACTATTTTCACATAGTCCATAGAATTGCATCTTACTAACCAGGATATTGTGGATATTGCGTTTCAGGCCCTTTTGCGAGATCGATCCCCACAGCATATATTTTTTATTGCATGGCCATTGTTACTTCTTAGAAAAGTCAAGAATGCCAGACTAAATGGATTCTTTCTCACGAAAGCCAAATTGTTTAGGTAAAACAAGTTCGTTATCTTCAAAGTATGAACACAGTCTAGAGTACACAATTTTTTCCAAGATTTTTGAAGTTACAGGAAATCATGGGCCCATAGTTGCTGGGCTCGTTTGACTCAGCTCACTTAAAAGAGCCGCCGGCTTTTTCGGCTCGCGAACGGCTCTTGAACTCATATTTGCTATAAGTTTGACTTAGAGTATCATAGCTTTGAAACAGTACTTATTGCATAATTTAAAGAAATATATTTACAATGCCTCACGATTTCTTGAAAGATAGTTGTTAAAAAAAGAATACCATTAAGCATTAGCGTTAAAGCCTCACGCCCAAACGGACGAATAATTAGCGTTTCGGCAAATACCGTGTAAATACCGTGTGACGTGCACCGTATAATTCCCAATTTATTAAAAATTTTATCATCTCTTTTAACACAATCTTTAGAAAATTCATATTGGCCGTAATTTTCTGTACGGAATTGCCGCCTTTTAATAACTGTGTACCTATGTGAAAGGTTGCTCTTTGCTATCACATTGATCCAAAAACTATCGTCTTTTAAGCTCAGTGCGGCTTCTATAGTGGGTTTTGTTCCTACTACGTGTTGCTCTGAGAAATGTCACTTTTCGCAGTTCCACCAAAAGCGTTAAAAGTTCAACGCGTTATAGGGAGAACACCATGACAAACTAAGGGCAAAAAACAAAAAAAAAATTTGAATAATTCAATAGCTTAGCAGCATAAAGGAAACCATATTAAATGAAAATAAAATAAAAAATTTAAAAAAATAAAGAAAATTGCGTGACTGCAAGGATTAAACTGGTCTTCCTTTCTCTCCTTTTAATTTTGGCTGTGAAATTATATGTTCTGTCTTTGAGAAAACACTTTCAGAGGGACAGATGTAGACACGATGCAGAGTCTCCCTTTCATGACGTCAGTAAGCCGTGGGTAGATCTTAGGCTTTCCTTCCACCAAGTCAGGCGATCCGCAGATCGTTTGAGGAGGGACTCTTCTAAATAGGATCGGACCTACATTATGGCATCTGCTGCTGGATTTTGTCGTTGCATCCCCAATCGCTATCTCATAAAAACGTATCCAAACAGCAGACGCTTGCGTCAACATTGCTGGTGCACTCTCTAAAACTGTGCACAGTTCCTCCACCACCTGCCAGTCCTCTTGGGTCAAGTGACGAACAGGTGCATTGTTAGTGGCCAGGGTATACATGATAGCATCCTTTGACTTGAGAAACCATTTCAACATATGATATGTTGAAGTCCACCTTGTAGGGCAGTCATAAGTCTTTAAGCCTTAGCTCAGGCATTCCAATCTGCCGTTGCGTAGACTTAAGTTTTTCAACATCCATGGTTCTCCTGCTGAGGTATTCCACAGCGGCTTTTACTTTGTCAGCAGTAAGCTTCTTCGATTTCAGCGCATCTATTACGATCAGGTTGATTGTGTGGGCAAGACATGGATGATAAGTTCCTTTTAAATTTTCACAGCTTTGGTTATGTTAGCTGCATTGTCAGTACCACAGCAAGCCATTTTTCCATCTGCTTACCATTCATTTGCCACGCTCGACAGTTTCTTTGCCAGGTTCTCAGACGTGTGTCGTTCTCTGAACTCAAAGTAGTCTACATGGCAGCGAGACATCGAAAAATCTTCCATGACGCGACAGGTAACTGGCATACAATAATTGTTCATTCTGGATATCCGTGGTAAGGCAAACTGCAAGATTTTTCTGGACATTTTCTTGCACTGAAGCCCGTGTGCACTTATGCAGCTGTGCAATAAGGGATATAGAAATTACTTTCCTGCTTGGAATTCAGTACATAGGATTCAGACTGTACCATAATCTCCTGAAACGCCGTCCTCCACGATTGAAAATAACTGGAAGTCGGACGCAAACATTTTTAGCCAATTCTATATCAATTTGGCCTTATTTTGCTACAGACAAAGACCATTGCGTTAACTTTGTAGAACGACTGATGTGCTGTGGGTCACAGAGCAGACCTCCGTACCTGAGTTGATGCATTTCCAATCAATGCTGTGCAGATTCCAGAAGTTCCACCACCAACACTAGCAGGAATCCTACTTGCCGAGGTTCCGTTACCTTCACATTTGGGTGCACAGTTCGCATGTGCCTTTGTAAGTTGTGCGCACCGTGTGAGGTGCACTACTGGAATAGACTGTGACACAATCAGACAGTCGTTTCGCTATCAGAATGCGTGCGGCTTCCCCGAGGTTTAAATAATTTTAATTTGTGTGTTCCTATCTGAAATTATAGTCTATTGTTTGAAATTAAGTCAATATCCCTCATTGCTTAAGGATTTAACATATTGCGGCGGATCTTGGAACATCTAGATTAGTCATGATTACAGCTCATGTCCCTATTTTTGTTGTTGTTTACTTGTCACCTGTCTTCTGCCCTCGGGTGCGTTTTCTCTACCGCGTGGCTTATCATTCAGTTTAGAATTTAATCATCTTGTTATTCTGTGTTTATCACGTCGTTCATCGTTTATAGCTATACTTGAGGCATGCACTGTGATCGTATCGTCCTAATTGTGTTAAAGTAATGTGTCTCCCAGCTTGTGCCTTTATCTTTCCATGTAAATATTCGTGCCGTATCTAGATTTTCTTCCAATTTAATTATGTAAGTAGTATCAGTACAAGAAGTTCAAATATACGCATCTTTAGTCGGATACAAGTCTCATCTTTCGCACAACGCAAGACTCTCTACTTCGCCTCACATATATAGTATATATTTAAAAAGAAAGAGTCAGCTCTTCAGATTTTTGAAGCGGCTCGCAGTTCGCGTAAATAAGCTTGCTCATTCGCAAACTACCTGACACTACTAATGAGCGCGATATGTCATCGCCACCATCATTTATATAAACGAAGGCACTTCTATATGTATGGATTGTCACTTCTCACCCGTTGTTCCTCAGAAAAGACAGGAAAAAAACTCTACCATTGAAAACTTTGACTTAAGCTGTATAGTTTCTGTTGCCTTATTTGGCATACAGCAATGCTGAAAATTTAATAAAACTGGCTTAAACTTCGAGATAAACTATAATTGAACGAGATTTAGTATGTCGCTGATGGTATGGTTAATATGCCAACTTCTTCAACTGGAGATGGAAGGTCGTATCAGAGGAATCATTGACAAATTTTTTCCAAAGAAAAATGAGTTGTTCTAAATTGATTTCGAGTGAGATAATTCTTAATGAAATTAAATCGCCAACCACTATTTACCTTGCAGATACAGTAAGTTTCTTTGGCTCGGCCTAGTTAGGCTTACACCTGGATTGCCTACAGAAGACATTGCAGAAGGATTTTATCTTGGTGTTGCCTTACGGATTCCAAATATCAATTTCGACGATTAAAAAAAAATTTGACTACTTTTGCTGCATCAAGCCAGGCTCTTCTCTTTCTACGTAGGCCTAATCATCAAGTGCATTATCCTTGCAAGATCCTTTAAACAACTGTGCACTACTGATAATGTACTGCAGCTTCTATATGGCTAGATGTTAAACAACAACATGACCAAACAGAATCTGTAATAAGTTGTGCA
>QQSS02189207.1:0-13313 GCA_003687565.2 Craspedacusta sowerbii | reverse complement strand
GCAATGTTTTGGGTCCCCCAATATGGCGGTGTGCGCTGCCTAATGGCTTCAGGATGCGTATTGGAAAACAATAGTAGCGCGCGCTCCATCTATTAAACCTCCTTGGTTGAGCCTCTCAAGGAGTCAAAGAGCTCGATGCGTGCCCTCAAAGGGAGGCTCGGACGACTGGCCGATACTACAATGATCTTGAAACTGACATCGCACTGTCCCGTGTTACCAGGAGACACTCTTCTTGAAGACCTTCCCAGCGGACGACGAAGTCGCACTGTGCTGTTTAGGTCTTCTTAGGAGATTCGCCAAACAGAGTAGCCACAAAAATATGCCAATTACCTGCTTGCCCACCGGCTGCCGCGTGGACGCTCTCCTAGTTGGCCGGCATCCGTGTGGTATTCCCAGCATCCCTTGGTCCCAAGCTTTTCCACGCGGTACGCGTCGCTATGGAAACTCATAACCCTTATGCTAATCCCGGTGATGCCTTGTGGATTGCACACCACAATAAGGAAGTTCATGAAACTCGGTTTCGATAATTCGAATTTTGTTTTTATTCCACATTCCATCATTCATTCCTGTATCTTCTCGAGGCGTTCATTCTTTATCCGATCTTGGGCTACTTGCTTTTACCGTGCGATTAAAAATTTAGGATAATGATGGTGTACTTAATTTCTTCTTGTTTCAAATTTTATCCGTGTATGATTTGTTGGCTATGCATGGGAGTATCGCTAGGAAATTCATGATAATCATCCTTATCACCACACGTCATAATTTCCTAAAAATAACAATAATTTACTACCAAACTTACAAGCATTTTACGGGTGAGAACTTGAAGCCATAACGCTGGCTACTTTATGGTCCTTATTGGTAGTGTTTTCACGTTTTATGAAATAGCTATATTTTATTGATAAAGATTAAAATGTTTCATGTAATGGGCTATATGAAGTCCCATGTTTTAGAGATTTTCATTTGTGATATCCATTTATGTATCAGGTATGCCGACTTGCTCATTTAGTACTTATGGCTGCTACTATCGATAGCATCCAGGCTGCACACCAAAGTGACTATAAAAAAAATGTATTTGGGATCAAATCGATTGGCAAGTTGCACAAGGGTATGCGCCTACATTTTTATGCCATGAAAATATTGTTCATGTGGATATTTTTTGGTGTGCCTTAATCCATTGTTTTTGTAATGTAGAGGGTCTGAAAACTGTTTTAACTATATGCATCATTGGTATTAAAGATGTGTATGATTCCATCTACTATAGCACCATAGCAACAGGTATTAATTGTAAAAGATTTGATTTGCATTAATTATAATCTTTTACTGTGCAAATGAAGTTTTCTCAAAATTTCAACCCCATGGTTTATGTTAAATGCTGTGTGATCCGATGACCTCCAATTATATATTTTTTGCTACTGTTCAATACAATCTACTATGTCCAGTACCAGGTGGTTCTTTCCTTGCTTCTTTCTGCCATTCTTCTGTTCACGGTATTTTTTGCAGTAGCATCTTTTGGTTTTATTTCTGTCTACTTGTTTAAATCTCCTTTCTCCCTGACTCCAACTTACTGTATGCATGATGTTGTGCAAAATGCTCTTTTCTATCATGGCAGGCCATGAAGCAGTTGCTGTGTCTGCTTCTATCCCAAGCAAGTTTCAGACCATTGTAATAAGAAGCAATGAGAAAAAAGGTTTTGGATCCTGTTCTTCTCGTTTCCACTTGGGTCATGGGGTAAGCAATTGACCTTCACTCAGAAGGTTCCCTTCTCAACTCTCACTTTTGCGGCATTAGGTACCTGAGTATGATTGCTTGATGTTATTGTTAGCTGTTGTGACCTTGGTAAAGGAAATCCCATAGAGAACCTGCACAGTTGTTCATTGTTAGTGACATTGTTCTTTTCATTAATGGATTAGACTAAGCAAGACTTGACTTGGCGGAAAATACCTGCACTTAGGCTTTTAGGTTGATAGTCCTCCATATTCATTATGCAAATGCAGGAATATTTTCTTCTGTATGTGCACATGTGTACATGTGTTGCATGTGCTGATGAGGCCCGAACACTCTTACGTCAAAAAGGCATATTGCATTACAAAGAAATTTGGTTGTTCATGTTCCGCAGATGCGTTTGACTTGTAGGTATTGCCAAACATGACTTGTTGTCCCCATGATTCCCTGTTGCTGAATCTTCAATGTTTTCATTTATTCTTAATTTAACAAAATGTAATTGTGTGACTTGTGGGTTCCATTACAAAGCCGAGGGTTTCCATAGTTTGATGTATTGATTTGATGTTTTAATTTTAATATTTCTTAATCTTTTAATATTTCCTAATCTTTTAATATTTCTTGGACCTATAAGTTTTACTCATTTCTGTTGGCTTTGCATGCTGTTTGTGCCATTGAGTACTTTTTTAGCTTCATTGCAATGAATTAAGGAGTGAATTGGTGTGCTTCCCAGCAAACTGCTTTTTGGTATGACTAGCAAGAGAGCATCTAAGTCTGATGAAGAAGAGATATTTGAAACTCAAAGGTTTTAATCGATCTATCATTAAAGGGCTTTTTTATTCGTTTGTGTTTGTGAATGTGTGGATGCATGTTGAAAACTGATGTTTTATGCAACAAGGATTGCAAACACAAAGTTTTCAAATTGAAGTGGCAATAAGCTTGCAAGGTTTGGTGTTCTCAAAACCTACTAGAGACGACACGGCTGGACTTGCTGCCGGACGCATCGCTGTCATTGGCATTCCTTATTTATTTACATTTGAGTGCCTGCTTTGGAGGGTTTCGTAGGAGGCTATAAATGAGTTGCTTTACAGACTTCATTTCATTGATAATAATCAATTTAAGTTTCAGCTCTTGTTGTGCGTCATTCTTGAGTCAAGAGACAACACATGCTGTGACTTCTAGCAATTCACTTGAATAATGCTGGCTTGGATGGTTCCTGCCGTAATATAGCTTAGCGTCTCTGGAGCTAAATATAAATGCTCCTTACCTGGTACTGTTTGGTCCTTACGTATGTTTTGGTCCTGGCCATATATGTGAAAGTGCTGATGCCGTGGAATGCTGCTGTGCGTCCCTCCTGTGGTGAGTAATGTTTGAGGTGTGAGCCAAGATCCACAACAGCTTTTGCGGATTTTTCACAAATACGCGTATCTGGCTGGCTAATGCGTTTTCCTCTCAGGCCGAGTAGATCTCGCCGCCACTGAGCTTGTCGCCATTCCTGGTTTGTGCTCTTCACGCATGGCTCCCTTACACAGATTTGTCTCTTGGCCGATCACACCTTGTTGGCTTATCGTTCCTCTGTTTGCGGTTCCATGGCCGTTCGATGGCCTTTGTAGCTACCTTCGGCTCCTGGGTAGAAAATGTGACCTCCGTTTCGGATTCCTCTTCCAAGGTCGTTTCTGTCTGGTTCTTCTGATGAATTAGCTGTTCCTTTGGAAGGCTTTTCCACCCACCTTTACGATGTATGAGCCTTTGCGTAGCTGTTTCAGGCATCGGCCTCAACGTGACGTATCTCTTGGGGCGGGTTTCATCCTTATTACCTCTCCAACGCGCAACGGAGGTAGGTCTTTGGCGGTTTTATCGTAGTGGCGCTGGATTTTCTGCTTCATTCTCGAGATTCACAAAACGCGTTAACCAGCGAAAATCGTCGCTTTCAGTGCCAGCGACTGGTTGTTATCGCTCGTCAGCTTTCTGATTTGTGCAAACACTCGTCTGTGTCAAAACGCTTCCTCAAAACTTTCGACTATCATCATATGATGTTGTTTGGATTGTGTCATCCGCACGTTTTGCAGGTATGCCCTGAATAGCATATCGGTGACATGCCTATCTGTTCCCTTCTTGTAGGCTACCTTTAAATTGTACTTTTGCAATTTCAGAAGCATGCACTGCAGTCTCTTTGCTGTAAGAGGCTTCTTGAATATTGTCTCGATTGGCTTATGGTCTGTATGCACCGCGACCATTGTTCTTCCGTAAATATATTGGTCGAACCTTTCACTGGCAAAAACGATAGCTAGGCATTCCTTTTCGATTTGGGCATAGTTCCGCTCTGTTGCGGTCATTAGACCACAATGCGTAAGCAACAGGAAAGCCTTCCTGTAATAATGCTCCACCGAGACCTGCTTTGCTTGCAGCGCATTGCAAGGTGACTTCCTTTTACATGCTGTAAAACCTCAGTAAAGGGGCCGTAGTTGCCGTGCGTTTTATTTCGTTGAAAGCGCTCTCTTTTTTTGTCCAGAAATCCACTCGGTATCTTTACAAGAGAGTTTTCCGGATTGGGTCGCCCACGGTTGACAGGCGACGCGTGAACTTGGCTAGGTGATTTACGAAACCCATGAATGTTTGCATCGATTTGATGTCGGTGGGTCATTCCATCTCAGTAATGGCCTCAACTTTGGCTCGATCGAGTTTTAGGCCGTCGGCTTTTGTCAGGTGTCCCATATACTTGACATCAGATAAGCGTGGCCGAATTTTGCTTGAGTTGAATCGAAGTCCCACTTCTCGTGCTCATTGCAGTAGCGCCCTCAGATTGTTGTCATGATCCTCTATTGCATCTTCGGTAGCGTGTCCGCAATAAAGATGAGGTGATCATCTGCGATGACCTCTACGCCCTTAAAGTCAGCTACATGCTCTGAATGGCGCCTTTGGCATTCCTCGGCTGCCGTACTGATCGAATGTCATCCTTAACCAACGAGCCCTGCCACAGTGGGTCCAGAAAGTCGTAAGATATGAGCTCTCTTTGTCGAGCTTCACTTGCCAGAAGCCACCTTTTGCACCTAGTATCGAAATAACTTAAGCGTTTGTCAGCTTTGGGAGGACATCCTCAATAGTCGGTTGCTGGTAAGGCGGTCTTTGCTATGTCTCGTTTAGGTCCTTTGTATCTATGCAAATCCGTATTTTATCCGTTCCGGGCTTTTTGATGACAACCATACTGCTCACCCACTGTTTGGGTTCGTTAATTTTTACGAGTATACCTCTTTGGATCAGCTCCTCGATAGTGTTGATTATGTTCTCCTTCGTGGCAAGTGGCGCTTTTCTCGGAGCATGCCGCACTGGCGATATCGCGGCGTCGACTTTCAGCTGGAGTTCGCCTGGAAGGCAGCCTAGTGAGTCGAACGCGTCTCATCTTTTGTGAGTCCTAGCCTCGAATTCTGACTTTTGCTTGCCTCCCCGATTTTCGACTTGTTTCTTCGCAGCTGTGGACTTGTTTCACGTTTAGCGTGACGAGCCCAAGTTGTAGGCTTGCTGATGCTGATAGTAGCGGGCTACGCTGCGTTTTGATCACCTGAAAATTTAGATCCATCGACCGTCCTTTGTAGCTGTAGCGCGTAGTGAAAATCTCCACCGGCTCGATAATTGACCCGTCATATATTCGCAGTCTTTTGTGAGTCTCTTCTAGTTCGGGATCGCCATCTTCTTTCAGCTTGCATACGAGATTCCATTGTATGACGTTGCATGTGGCGCCACTATCAATCTGGCAGTCCACAATTCTGTTACCATAACTTGCTACCATAGCTATAGGTGCCATCCACTCAGCTCCTTGCGCTCGGGTATTGGCCACTTCTTCTATTATGTGCGTGGAGTCGTATTCGCTGTCATCGCTATCAGCGAAGTCGCTTTCGACCTGGTGAACTTTGTATGGTTTGCTTACCATCGCATGACACGCTCTTGCAAAGTGGTTTCTCTTTGTGCATTTTTTGCACGTTTCACCCATGTGGGACATTCTTCTCGTTTTTGGTGACTTTTCGTAATTCCACAGTAGCCTCATTAGGTCTTCGGTATGTTCGCATCGTCACCGTTTTTTGTTTTTTTTTTTGTTGCCAATCGCGCGTAGGCTTTGACGGCTTTCTTTTGATGTGTTGGTTATAGTGGACCTCTTCGGCTTTCCCGCATCTATCAACTTAAATTGCCTGGAGGCGGCTTCATAGTTTCTGCAAATTGCCAGGGCTGTGGTTAGTGTCAAGCCGGGATCGCGCAGCAGGTTTCATTTGAAGCTCTGTTGCGATTTCGTAATTCTCCCAAAATTCTTCGGAAAAATTCCCAGTTCTGACAGAGATCTCCCTTCATTTTCATTTGGGCTGGTGCCAGGATACCAGTGCCGGAGGCCATTGTCTATGCGTTCCAATTACTCGGTCGCGTCCGTTCCCTCGATTATTCAGCTTTCGCTTTCGGTTGATCGCTCAAGATCCCACTTCTGACACCATGTGCTTGGATGGTTTCTCCCGTAATATAGCTAAGTGTCTCTGGAGCTAAATATCAATGCTCCTTACTTGGTACTGTTTGGTCCTTACGTATGTTTGGATCCTGGCCATATATGTGAAAGTGCTGATGCTGTGGAATCCTGCTGTGCGTCCCTCGTGTGGTGAGTAATGTTTGAGGTGTGAGCCAAGATCCACAACAGCTTTGCGGTTGTTAAACTCCGAAATCACCATAAAACTGTTGGCGAAAGTTAACCTTGTGAGAGACTGCAAAGAATGCCACGTTTCTGCGGAACATTTGCTTGAATTCAATATTAACTGCTAGATTTTTTCCTGATTGCTAACATTCCGAAATATACGAAATCTGCTACGAGGTGGAACTTCATACTAAGTCACAGTATGGATGTAACGCTATTCAATCAACATGTTTATGTGCTGGCTACAACTCACGATGCCGGTACCATGAAATGGAAACGACTGCGCGATCAATGCGCAATAGATTATCCAGCATAGAAATTATGCCATAGTTGTTGTTACAAGCGAAATCTACCGGGGGACGATGTAGTCTAAATATCCAAGCAATTCATAGTCGCTAGATTACCTCAGCTACATTAGCGACCATCGTCCATCACTTTTCAACAGCCATGGCTGCGCATCTCCATACATCTGCGCCGATTATCGCGTTTGACTGGCAGTGATAAGGGGTTGAACGCCAGTTAACTGTTAGTCGTAGAGGGGAGGGACTTTACAAGACGAAACCTTAGACTTCTTATACCTACTGCCGCGTCAGCGACAAGATTTTGCGACCGATTGTAGTGAGTGCAAAACGAGAGACCGACTAAAATTCGGTTCGGTTTCGGTACTGAAAGTCGTCAAATACCTAGTTTCGGTAAAATTACGGTTTCAGCCAAAACCTATAAGCCGACTTTCGCTTTTCGACTTTCCTCTTCGGCCGAAAGTGACGCCGACTTTCGGCCGACTACCAAAGATCACTTTCAACACTCCAACCAAATCATGCTCTTTACTCAGCTTTACTGGTCACTTCAATTATGAAGTCTCTACGACGCAAGGGGATATTGAATACCATGGTGTTGGAACAAGATCATGATGTGCAAGCCTAGCATACAAATGCGTGAATCACAATGTGGGAGCCAGAAAAATTCACGTTGGAATACGGGAAAATAACGCAAATATGATATTGGCCTGGAGTTTCATCGTCGGCGTCATCGACATTGACTGCGTGGCTCACTTTACAGTTGGTCCTGCGTGATACTCTGTTAAAACTTCAGAAGTCAAGAAGTGTTTTTTGACTTAAACGGATCGCGAAGTTCGTATAAGCATATCTAAGAAGTGATACATCAGACGCAGCTGTACTTTTGTCTGATAAACGAACTCAGGATAATTTGCAGGCTGTGCATGACGTCAACCCGACAGCATTTGTTGCTTTGATGCCTCTGTATGAACGACAGTTGGACAGTTATCTCAGTGAATCTTGACTGCCTTGAACGACTACCGACATTTATGCGTATTGACATTGAAGCCAGTGCACATGTTGGAAGCTGCCCTCGCAAATACCTGTCAGCACAAACTACTAGTGTGTTTAGTGAACAGTTGTTTAGTGCTACGGGGCTGTTTTATGCGGACCGACGCAGTAATCTGCTTGGCGAGAATGCTGAAAAACGCGTGTTCCTGAGCTATATTATTCGTTTGTTTGGTTTCAGTTATTAATTAACGCAGGCGTGTCATGGGCAGTCATAAACTTTTACTGCATGCGCAAAAGCTACACTTGATGATTGTTTTCATTTGAAAGTACTGGTAAGGCTTTAAAAAATGTGCTTTTATTTTGTATTACATGATCCTTGACTTCAGTTTTGCAAACAATTGCTATCTTTCGGTTTCCGTTTCTGCCGAAGGCGTAGTTGAAATTCCTGTTTCGGCTTTGGCTTCGGCCGAAAGGCGCCTATGAATCTTCGGCGCGGTTTCGTTTTTGGCGAAATTTCACTTGGGGTCGAAATCTGACCGAAACTTTAACTTTTAAACCATTCCTTCGTCTGCTCGAGCAGTTTGAAGTGGCTCGGTAGCTATAGACGCCTAACAGAATGGCATGCACAGCATGCACGTCACGATGCTGTTCTAATGCTATAAAATTAACATAAATTAATATATAATAATATACGATAGAGGGGTGCCACCATGATTATAGAGCGATGACACTATAATTTGGCTTTCGGGAAAAAGGATCCATTAAGTCTGGCATTCTTGACTTTACTGAGGAAGTAACAATAGCCATGCAAACAAAGCAATATACAGTGGGGTCTTTCTTGATCTCTCAAAAGCATTTGACACTGTTGACCACCATATCCTATTTAGAAAGATGTCATTTTATGGATTATGTGAAAATAGTATAGCTTGGTTCAAAAGCTACTTGTCCAACAGGAGACAATATGTTGAATTGAACAATGTTACATCAGATTCACTTCCTGTGACTTGTGGTGTCCCTCAAGGGTATATATTGGGGCCTCTGCTGTTCCTGATTGATGTGAATGACATCTCACTATCAGTTCCTCGCTTCGATGTCATTTTGTTTGCTTATGACACAAATCTTTTCTACTCTCATGATAATGTGCAAGATGTAATAACTTCTTTTAATGGCCAACTAAAACTAATGGAGGAGTGGTTTGCTGAAAATCGTTTATTACTAAATCTTAAGAAATGCAAATATATGGTATTTGGAAGAGTCCACGAACTTGACTGACTTCCTCTAGTTTTACGAAAACTGACAATATGTGGTAAGAATATCAGTCGTACCTTTTCCATTAAGTTTTTAGGTGTTGTTATTGATGAGCACCTATCGTGGAGTAACCATATTAAAACGGTTGAGACAAAAATATCGAAGAACATAGGGCTAATAGGCAGATCAAGAAGGTATTTGAGTCCGCCAGCAACTAGAAGTCTTTACTTCGGCTTTGTTCATCCTTACCTAACTCTTGGCAACATAGCTTGGGCTAGTATTCATCGTAGCAAACTGGTGAAAATCTATAATATGCAAAAAAGAGCTGTGCGAATTATCTCAAAGGCCCACAAATGGGATCACTCACGACCCTTGATGATGCAGAACAAAATCTTGAGTATATACGAGATTAACTTAAGTCAGAACCTTGCTTTTGTGTACAAACACCAACATAACATGCTGCCAGCAGTTTTTGCTCCACACCTACATAGAATTAACCACAAATACTACACCCGTCTGTCTACCTATGGCTATAAGGAGAAAGAAAAGAAAGAGATTTTGCTTTTTATTAAATTTGCAACTATTGTTGATTGTATTTGCTGGTTGGGAATGTATCTGCCTTCTCAATATCTTCCAATGCGTTTTGCTATTCGATAGGATGACAGCCCAGGTCCAGCAAAGTACAGCATTGCCCATGTTCCAGACCATTCCTGTAACGTATCCTTGTCAAAGAAAGGGCTTGGCAGTTTTGTATCTAAGGTAATATGTTTTTAAAGGCATATATGTTCTCTATCTTGCGTGTATTGTGTGTTTAAACACACTGCTGGCGGGTAAGTCCTCTTTCTGTTGTTTTCGTTTTTTTTTTCTTTTTATCCTTTATCTTTGCTGGATTGCAATTTGCATTGTAGCTCGTGATTTTTTTCTTTTTTATGACTGGTGCTTTTCCCTGCCTTTCCTCTGTTACCATAGACCAATGTCTTGTATTTGATCAGAAGTTGTGTTGCCGACTGCAATTGCCTATTGTTCCTCTTAAGGTGAAGAGGTTCCCGCGTCATGTTCAGCAGACGTGTGTTGGTCCAGGTAGGAGTGATTGTATCAAAATAAGCTTTTCCATATTTTTAGTTTTTTAGATGTTTGAATCCTTCATAGCAAGTTTAACTACTAAATGGCGTACATTTGGTATTTATTTTGTCAAAATCAGAAATTATCGGACGCACTATGAAGTATGAATTTCATGTCGTTCAAATCTGCTGGATGTCGATGCAATATTTAATAGTTACCAGTTGATTCCCATGCTATCGACGCGGTCATGATTTATTCGGCAAGATTATTATCTCCGGCATTTTTTGACTGCAAGTCGCAAGATTTTTTTTAAAATAATTAAAAAAAATAGCAGGCTATTTGTTCTGTGATTCCATCGTCTTCTTCGCTGAGAAGACTAGGGACATCAAGAGATTGGTTATGTCTAGCAGCTTAAAAATCCTCTTCGACAAGGAAATATTCAATGTCTACATTCTTCTTTTAAAGCCTTTGAATGTCTTAGGGAAACATCAGCTATAGTGTGCTTTAAACTATTTGCAATTACGCGCACTTTGGGCATTAACGTGTAAAATCAATAAGCAGATCCTGTCGAGTGGTCTTCAATGAGTGCTTTGCCTTTCCTGATCGCAGCCTGGAGTTTGCACAAGTGATAGTGTTCTTTCACACATCTGTTACGCGTGTGCGCCAAAGCATCAGAAAAACGCCCATCAAAGGACTAGCTACTGCTCGGGGAGCAGTTGTTACGCACGTATTCTCTTTCATCTTGCCAGAGCGTCTCTCTGCTCTCCATTCACCCTCATAGTTTGTCGAGGCAGCGAAGAGCATGTTGGTTGCACTTGTGTTGAGAGTCGTAATGATGGTGGCGCTGGCGTGATGATGTTGATGGTAGTAGTGGCGGTGCTGGTGCTGGTGGAAGTAATGGAATTGGTGAATTGGATTGGCGTGCAGGTGCAAATGTTGTTTTACTGGATATTGGTTATTTGTCCTTAAATATCGTGATAAAAAGCACGGAAATGTTGTAAATGGCGGTTTAAGCCAAATAGCGGTCGTGGGCCTGTTTCCTCTAACGTATCCATCGTGGTTGCCGTCGCCTGTCCATGTTTGCAATGCGCTTCCTTAATTGCTAGCCTTTCTGTCATAGTGCTATTTGTTATCTTCTTACATTATCTTTTAGATAATGAATCGCATTTTCTTCGTTTCTTTAGGACATTATGACCCTAACCTAATCTCGGAACATTATTTTAACAAGTCTGGCTGCACAAGGTAACGTCGACCAAAGCCTGATAGTTCTACGATCTTGCTCATGAGTATGCAATGCATACTATGGATACCCGAGCCGGTTTATGCATACGCAGCAGCAGTAAAGAGGAATATGATTTGCTTGCTTGTGTTGCAGTTAAATTATAATATTGATATGCTACATGGATTTAGACAAACCTACGTGAGATGAGAGTTTGTATTACAGGAGTGCTGTATGGTGTTTGCTTGCGGTATAATTTATGTTATTTATTGGGTACAGCTGTCATGGACTACTCTGTTTCATAATAATTTTCCTGCAAAGTTGGTTATATTTCTGTAATATTCTTTAGTAACTTTCATAAGCCTATAGCAGTGCAAGTTGGTGAAAAGTTTCCTACGCCTGCTCCGAACGCGTATTCGGTATGTAGTAATGATTTTCGGTTTCGCAGGGGCTTTCTGCGCTACGATTTATATTGTTCCGTTTGATACTAGGTACCTTAGCTGACAGAAATTATTTCTTATCACTTCAATAGTGTTTAATAACATGCAATGGCATTGATTAATTAATTTCATTAGCTGTAATTATGAGTTTATTTGTTAACTTATTTATTTGCTTATTGCTGTTTTTCCTTTTTTTTTCAATTCAAAGAACTGTTTTCAAGATTTCTTTCAGGAATTTTTCGTGTAGAATAGGGTAAATATGCACTGAGCATTTTCTGATATGGAGAAATTCAAACTATTTAGTTTTCCCCAAAAGTCACTGGGCGTTTGACTTACGACAACAATGTTGCTGCGTGCGCTGCATTTCTTTCTAGGTATGGCTTTTTTTTAAAGTCGTAATTATATATACAAATATGAACTGTGTATATAATTCCCTTTACGTGCTTATTTCCGTCGTTTTAATCATTTTTCACGTCATTTCAGATCATCAATAATCTTTATAGCTTAACTTAGATCTGAGTCGAAAGACATAGTGTGCGAAAAGCAATGAAATCTGTGGTACGGTTGGCTTGGTGCTCTTCTTGGATTAGAAAATGTTCTGAGCTGCGGAATAAGAAGACCTAGTTTTTTGCAAAAAGATTAGAGGATGAAGCAAACTCAAGTAAAAAATTCTTGTGATCGGCGTTTCTTTTGGCTTCAAGTGCGGGTCTTTAAATAGATGGCGTCTGTATGTATAGCTGTAGTGACTGAATCTGGATATACTGGGCTATGAATTCCTTGAACGTGTCAGATAAGCGGGCATTCATAGAAAATAAGCAGGTTGGGCAGCTGCATCCGCAAGTTCTACTCACCTATCTCTAGATTTCCTCGGGGTGGGTAGCAGAAATAGATTGAAACTTATCTGACAGGAGATAAACGGGATGGTAATGATTTACAAATGTCGCTTTTTCTTGGCGCTTGTATGTGAATTCTTACGGTTAATGTGCATCCTGATGTTTGGTTATTAATAATCAGCTACAGTTCAAAGTTTTTTTTATCGTATTCGTTATATAAATATTAAGTCCCTTATGCACTTACCATTAGATCAAAGCGAGAATTGGTGACAGCCAAGGCCGCCAGTGAAGTACCAGCCCCTTGTGAGTTCGCAGGCTGTCTAATTTATGCGACTTTCTCGATTTGAAGCGCAATGGCAGTTGCTGGGAAAGTTTGCTGCTGCTGAATTATGGAGGCAACCTAACTTTTGTACTTGATGTACTTAACTACTTCATGGGACTCCAGAGAGGGAATATACCTTGACATGTTGTGACCACGGTTTACAAACTGAGGGGACGGTGCTGTAGCTCTGAACTTTACTTCACAGTCTGTATATTTCCGAGTACTCTTGTTTAATACTGACACTTACTCGGATCATTTGAATTATTTGTAGACCTCGGATTATTAACTGGCGGTCTGTAGATGTATGAGTATAACTTTTTTGAATAGTGTATTTCATCCATGTTACAGCGGGCTCCAGGTTCCCATAGGCTGCGGGCGAAGAAATAAGTGTACATTTAAATTCTGTGCTCTTTGGATCATCATCATTATTATTATTAATATTATTATTATTATTATTATTATTATTATTATTATTATTATTATTATTATTATTATTATTTTTATTATTATTATTA
>QQSS02189196.1:0-13313 GCA_003687565.2 Craspedacusta sowerbii | reverse complement strand
TCTACCTATCTATCCATCTATCTATCTATCTATCTATCTATCTATCTATCTATCTATCTATCTATCTATCTATCTATGTTTTTCCTTGCAGATAGCGACCTCATTAACGCTGGGGAGGTCTTTTCTTTGTGAAAACCTGCAATGTTGCAGCAGCTTTATGATGCAGCCCTTAACCTAGCAAACAAAGTGTTTCGGCGTTCTGTTGGTCTCGAAGGTGATGTGCGTTTGCTTTCACAGTAATTTTCACCTGCAGGATTCAGAAATTCTCGCTCGAGCAAGTTATTACTTGCTCGTAGGGCGCAGTTTCGGTTAGCCATGGACGCAGCTTGCAGCGAACAGATGTAGTTTTAGAACAGATTGTGCTCCGCTAGATTTGAGTTGAATTCGTTTACCTTGATTGATATGCACTCCTCTAAATGTCGTATGCCAGCCAGAAAATCAATGATAATCAGTTTTAAGGCCTATTTAGAGCCAGTCAGTTCTATTACGTGTAAGTTGTTTGCAAATGCCAGCTGCGTGGTCTAAAGAGCGGAATGTTTTTTCTTTGTGATGGGGACTGTTAGATCTACATATAGTTGTGTATGCTTCGAAGTCCGAAAGATGACGTCAGTCAACCGCAGACCAACGATATTCAGCAAAACTTCTCTCGAAGTCGAGCGAAACTCCAGCCACGAGTTTTCAGTAGTTTCGTACAACATTCTAGCCGACTGTCACGTGACTGGTTGCAGAGAAAATGCCTATGCATTTGTGAGTGATGAATACCTGTACAAGAAAGATGGCTGCCAGTCAGCGAGACACAACCTACTCACAAACGAGGTGAGTGCCTATTGAACCTTTGCTTATCGTAAAGTAATTTTTTGTTTTTGTGTATGTTAAGTGTTCTTTTCTCGTAAGAAATGTTTTTGTTGTAATGAGAATCAGGATGTTCAAGTTTATTATGTCGGTACCACTGACCTATTATATATATATAGAGTACAGAGTAAAATATATTTCAAGATTTTCGTGAGCTTTTGAGAATGTCTATTGTCATCATCAGGCTTCATACAAACAGAAAATAGTTGCAGAAGTTGCAGATGCATACAAGTGAAATGCTATCAAAAACAAACCAAACAGAAGAAGAAAAAATCAAAATCAAACAAATAATCTAATAATCTATATAAATAAGGGAAAGATTGGCCCTGAATGTTAAGATTAGGGCAATCTTTTCTTATATATAGGCTTTCTTTGATTTTCAAAAATCGATTGCAGGTATCCGTCCCTATGATTTAAAGTCAGAAAAGGGCACAGATGTGCCACTGGACAGCATGTGTTCTTTGACAGTGATAGAGCATTGTCCCTTGGTGCTTGGTGCTCCGAAAACCGTTTGCAAATATGGCGCTTGGTCTTACCGATATAAGTGAATTGCATCTGAATTAAGCATACATCAAATAAAAGGATTACACTTGAGATATTTAATTAGTAGCTAAAACATTTTCTTCTTCACTCTACGTCAAGTGCTTCTCTGTAGTAGTGGGGTTCTTCCATCGAGATAAACTTCAAGGCTCAATTAGCCACTGCAAATCCATTATCATAGAGAGCCTAAGCTCTGTCTGCGTGCTTTCTAATTCCTTGCAGTCGTGAGAATTTCTGACGCCAGTGCTTCATGGCAATTTGAAATAACGACACCCGAGGAATGATAGCGCTTCAAGTATGCACTCTTCTCGAAAATTCCACTTAGTGTACGAAAAGGTCGCTTCCGGGTTATGCTTAATGGTCATCCATAAAAAGGCCATCGACCTTCTGGTACGACTATGTCGTATTTATAGAATATATATTTGAAATTGTTGTTATGGGACTTTGCATTACGATTTTTATTTACGCCCCACGTATTGTTACCATTGGCGAAATAAATTCTTGAACTGACCTACACACATACATCTTCGTTTTCAGCTGGCTGATCTGAATGGCGATATCCTGCTACTTCAAGAAGTTGAGGTTGGCTATGCCCCGGGATTGTTTTCTCATCTGCAAAGGATCGGCTACGAATGTCACTACTTGAAGCGGAGTTGTGAAATTCCAGAAGGACTAGCGATTTGCTACCGCTCAAACGTTTTTCAGTGCTTAGGTAAGAATAGATCATAGATACTCTAAAAATCTGATAGCGGGACCCCGTAAGACTTCTTGCCAAGAAGTAAATTCTAGAAGTATCCGTTAGGCATCTATAAGGTCGGGGATGTGTGCATATATCGTGTAAGAGTTTTTCGAAAGTATTATATATGGGAGGTTACTGCTAGATTTCTCCATCCTCGCGCAGAGCTTCATCACATCAGCATGTCTGACGAGGTAGCCGAAATGTGCTTTCGTGAAGGATTGTCCGAGGAAGATGCGTATCCTCTGCGAAAGGGAGCAGTATCCTTGATAGCAGTCTTGAAGCATGCACCGAGTGGAGCGCTCCTAATTTGTGGTATGATCATGTTTGTCTGTAACGAAGCTATTTATTATTTTCCTTGACAAACTTTGGTTTTCTAAATGGCAATCCGCTTTAAGTTTAGCTCTACGATGAGAAAGCAGACCCTCCTGAGCTACTCCGTGAGTGTCGTCTTTTGCTTGTCACTCTATCTCGTCTGTTAGCGATAGCCTTCGCTTTCAGCTAACATCCACGTCACGTATGAGTGCTTCCGGCAGCCGTTTGTACAAGCCTTGCAAGCTTGTATACCATGCCAGAAGATCGCCGATTTGCGACGTCAGCTCGCTCAGCGGCACACGGTCGATGAAGGCAGCATTCATATAGTATATGGAGGAGACTTCAATGGCGAACCAGATCACATGGGTGTTCAACTTTTAAAGCGCGGTCAGCTGCATGCTGAGGAAATGGATAAGCTTGTAGCGTTAACTTACGAAGTAAAAGACCAACGTGCTCTCGAAAAGGTTTGCTGACGCAGAACTTCGTTATGATGCTGCTTTGTGCGTTTGTGTGTGTGTGTGTGTATGTATGTGTGTGTGTGTGTGTGTGTGTGTGTGTGTGTGTGTGTGTGTGTGTGTGTAAGTGTGTGTGTGTGTGTGCTTGTGTGTGTGCGTCTTGCTGCGGTCATGTTTGTACATGCGGAAAGGTCTCTTTAACTATGTTTTAGTAAGTGCTCCTTGTTGGGATGTTCCGACTTCTCCGAACAATTTTTTTTCGGTCTGTACATCCGTGTTCCTCGACATGCTTGCTTATGTAGTTAATAATTAATAATTCTGATTATATGGGTTTAGAAATTTTAACCTCTTTTGAGCTTTCCTGATATTCGTGAGTTTTATTTCTTTCATTCAGAAACTAGATAGCGCAAATCCTGTTTTCCATCGTTTACGTGGTTACTTGCACCACAGCTTGGATCTTAAAAGCGCGTATGAAGTGTCCATGGTTGGTTTCCGTTTAAAATTCTTATAAAATTTTTTTATATATTTTCTCCGTTTTACGCTAATCTGCAAACCAATTGATGTGTGAAGCTTTCTTTAATATGTTAATTCAACCAGTTTCTCCTTCTGCATTGCTGTAGATCACCATTGATTCGGTTGACGACTTTTAGTGTGTCATCAAGCTGTTAATTTTTGCTCTGCTTACGTGAAGCGTACGTATATTCTGTAGCACGAAGAATATGCCGACACTACCTCACTAGTCACGTCTGCAGCTGTCTTCAGCAGGAATAAACCTTCAAGAATGTTGGTTCCTTCGGGATAGTGACCAAACCGATTTTTTGAAAACGCTACTAAAGGTTGTACTAAAAAAGGTCAAGAAAACGCATCTTGAGTCATTGTTTAATATCCAGGTAGACTGGATTGTTCGTATTTCATTGTGATCGTGTTATGACTCTGCATGTCTGTTCTCGTAGGATCGAGAGCCAGCAATAACCACAGCGGAAGGGACTTATGTAGGGACACTGGACTACATCTTTGCTTCGCGGCAGCTAGACGTCATCTCTGTACTTGGAGTTGATGACTCCACGGCAGACGAGTATAAGTTGGGAGGACCTACACCACGATTCGCATCGGATCATCTTCCCCTGAAGTCTACCTTCGCTCTATCTATCCAGGTCAAGCATTGACCGATGAAATGCTAATCTATCTCCGTAGCGCATAAGTTTGCTTGGCCAACTTTTTCTTTGCGCAGCTTTCATCAAGTTTTGAATATCAAGTATGTTGGAAGTTGTCGGTTTGAATAAACTTTCTATCATAGTTCTTCTCCTACAGATCAGTCATTGTTTTAATATCAAACGCTGTTATGTCGCACTTCTTCGATAGAAGTTTAATGTGCACTCTATTCAATTAGCCTTTGTTTTTCTTTTAACTTTTATTTATGCTCGGTTATGAAAATTAAGCTATTAAAATAAAAAAGATAATCTTGCTCGTAAAGGCAAGAGCTAACTAAACCGAGAGAAATTAAAGAAGAAAAACGCCCAATTTCCGATTCTCTGATAGCCAGAAATATAAAGGTACACCCTGTTAATTCGAGAAGAATTAGATCAGAAAGGCTCTAAATTTCCGATCTTCTAATGGTCAGTTGTATAGAAATATAATCAGCTCAATACGATTCAACAAGTCTTCAAATACCAAAACTTTAGCTCACATACGATATAAACACATTTGGAGCTATCCTAGCTTTTTTATTTTTTACTTGAAAAGACCTGCATTAGCACTTGACTTAATGTGCTCTGGAAGTGCGTTCCAAACTCTTGGGTCTAGAGTACTTATACTTCGTGAACCAAAAGTAACTTGGTTTTGTTTAAGCACGGCAAGGTTTAGGGGATATCTGGGCGAATGCCTGTTTTTTGGCATTAAGAAAGTTTCTTTCGTATACACTGGGTTCATATTGTTGCGACCGATGCGGTCTAGATTATCGAAATTCGCCGCTTTGCTTTACAGAACAGAATCCGGTATCTGATACTACAAGACGCGTTTTCAGTTTATTATACTAGCTAACTAACACCGACAACAGAAGAGTCGTTTGTGGCTGCCAAACTTTGTGTTCATGTGTGAGCTGCTTCATTTGCGCAGTTCACCTTGTAGCCAGCTAGCAGCTAATATAGAGGCCGCCGATCCCAGATTAAAGAGGAGAGTCTTGCCTTCTAGCAAAGACCTGTAAATTTAGCCACTGAATCTTCATGGCCCAACCGGCCATCAAGCACCAACAGCGGCGATTTAAGGGGTTTACGTCCTAATCGTTGCTTGGAAATAATGGAGACGTTTCGTTTCGGCTGCGTGAAATGCGCATCGCGACGTCGCAGGGACGCCTCAGGGAGACGAACTTGGTCTCCATGCAATGTCCCTACGACGTCTGTGCAGTGTCCCTGCCACGTTCCTGCGATGCCCCAGCGATTCCTCTACGACGTCCCTGCGATATAGTGCGAAACCTTCGTATGTCCCTACGAGGACCCTGCGATTCCCCTTCGACACCCGTCGAAGTATAACCGCTTAACGTGCGACGAAGGTGGAGGCGTGTCTTCCTGAAGAAACATTATTTCATCATTTTTCACCAACAACTTTTCTAAGTTCAACATGTAGGGATGTAGGCAAACCAGGGGAAACAAAAGCGCCTATAGGTTTCCCAGTAAAATGGCTGCTTGCGAGCAACGGTACCAGACAGCAACGAACTTTTTCGACTCGCGACGCGCTGCGACCACCTTCGCGGTAGGAAGAATATTGCGGAGGGGGTTTCCCAAGAAGTTTAGAAAAATATTTTCACGGAATAAGACTCAAACTTGAAAATTTTTGATGACTTCCGTTCGTTTTGCCATACGAAGACCTCGGTTTGCGGTGGGAAAAACCTTGGCTGATCATCGACAGCAAGCCACCACTTGAGCAGCCCGCGAATTTTGCTCCAAGCGATGGTTATCTGCGCTTCGTCTCGTGTGGTTGAATGATCGCATTAATTCATAAGTATCTCCATATGAATGGCATTGTGATGCATCCTTTGTGACGTTTGTTGATGATTACGCATTTAAACATCAGCCAACGAAGTGCCATTCTGTGGGTATTTGTGTTTGGCTGCCCATCTTGTTTGTAGTGGGGCATGTAGTGGGCTACCGAACTGGTGCTAGTAACTTGCTTTCCGTCCGTCCTAAAAATTCAATTAGACCTACTGCTTTTCTTTCTTTTAGAATTTTATTGCTAGGCTTCACCGAATCACCTGGTGAATAGTATTTTTCTGCTTGTTTTGAAAGCTTGTGCTAAACTGGGATAGAATTTGAAAGCCTTGGTTTGTCAGCTGTCTCCACCTCCTTGCGAAGATGACTTCAAACGTATCGACAAGAACGGGAGACTTCTTATGATTGGCTCAAAATCTCGCCCTTCGCATGGCTGGAACTTAATCGCAGAATATTTGCAATGGCGCGTTGAATTCTGTTGCTCGTAATTCAAACGTCGCTCTTATGACCCGCTTACTTACTGTAGGGGATTACCGTAATGCCGCCTGTGACTGGCGAAGTTGTATTTCTGATATTTGAAGTAAGATTGTCCGTTAGAATCAATGTCTTGCAGGGAAAGCCACAAGGTTACCTAAAATTTCTGATCGTGCAAGGGCAATCGCCGCTTTCATCCAATATTGTCCTACCGGGACTGGTTTCGCTTTTATATTTAATAGTTTCTACCGTACCGTTTCCGCCTTTGAACCAGACTGAATATTGATTTTGACAAATCTTATAATAAATATTTTATTTTGAAAACTGCTGTTTAGATGGATCATGAATAGATGGTTTAATGGGTGGACCCAAACTCGCACACATTAGCCGCAGTGACACGAGCTTTCTATTTGCCTCATTAGTCAACTGAATTTTGTTTGTTATAGTGTGGAAGTGCAATGAAGTAGAAAGTTTTAATCCAGTAGCAAGTTCAATTGGAAACCATTTGAAATCAATCTTTTAGAAGAGCGCTCTTTCATCAAACTGATTTAAAGTTAGAGGGCATATATTACACAGTCTTGAAGTGTCACGTTTAGGTTGAAAGGATCGGCAAATCCTCCATTCCCGCGCCGCACATACCTCGCCGAACTGAATAGTCGCAAGTGCGAGCTTTGCTGTTTACTTGTACCTCGTTCGTCTGCCCAGTGACGTTCTGCAACATTTTCTGCCCCTGCGCATTTTGCTGTTTACACTTCCAAAGCCATGTGACATAGGAATTAACGTGCTCTGAATTCCTGTCTCTAGACTTGAAAGAAAACTTGCTCGATTTAGACATCTCGGATCGGAGGCGCGTTCCTGTTTGTCTGCTTAATGGTTCACGCAGTCTTTTGGAAACGCCGCCATCTTACCTGTAATCGTTGCCGGTGAATTGTAACCTCGACACGATGTGTGAAGGCAGTGACGTAGGCGGCTGGCATGTCAAGTCGGTCACACTTTGAAATAATGCATAGCGGACATCTGAAAAGCGATTATTGTACGAGTTTTTCCTCTCGCTTCTTTTGTCTGATAGGCTTTTCCTGTCGGAGTAGTAATGTTAATTCCTGGCATATGCTTAAGTGATTGTTCGTGACTAGGGATTATATTTAAATGGCAGCAGTCGTAGACTCTGCGCGGGCTTATGTTAGCGCGTTGCCCTTGGTGCCAATGTTTGGTTGCGGGGTTGTTGTCATGTTTCGTGGTGTCATGTATCCTTTTTTTTCTTTTTTTTTTAAAAAAAGGTAAAAAACAAACAAGTTACTTAATGCTTGTTGTCAGCGCTCACCGTTAGAAAAATCATAGAAGCAATTTCTGACAACGATTCTGTGGTGATTCGATTTACTTAGCAAAATGTCTTCCGTAAACATTGCAAGCACCGACGCCCGAGGCTTGTGAAGTGCCATCAATATTCGGAAATGTTCAATTCATTCTTCAGGACTTCTTCCGCATTGCTTCCTTAAAGTTGACACTATCTGATGTGAAAATGACACCTGAAAAGCACACGGGTCATGAGCCGAAACCAACCACTTTCTGGTTTATCCTTGTGCAAAAATACTAGCTAGCATTTACTCCGTATACAAAAATACTAGCTGACCCACCTTCAGAATGTGCAGCAGACCCAGTCACCATCGGTTTAAAAGATTAATATTCGCAAGAAGAGCTAATTGCGATCTGCGTCACAGGAGCAAATGGAACTTACGCAACGGGTTTGCTAATTCAATTCTTATTCATGCCATTGAGGCTCTTCTGTTGAAAGACACTGAGGTGTATCATATTCATACTTGCTTGATGAGAACAAGTTTTCGCCGGTTTAAAATAAACGCGATTACTCACGATCTTGCATTTCACACCTGGTAGGTCTTGAAACCCGGATAAAGCAGATGCAAGAAAAGATAAGAATAAGAAAATAAAAAAGATCACGAACGGCCAAACTTGATGAGAACAACCAGACCAACTAACTATGCATTGACATGTTTGCACTTACGGCTAGAGCACGCACTTGGCAATTCTTAAGTATGAATCGAAGGAAATGACGTTGCCATAGCAGCTTCCTTGACGCGATCTGAGAAGCGAAAGAAAACAACAAGCGAACTACAAAATGACACTTTTTCGTCCCATTTGAGCATAATAAGCTGACACAACATGCGCTCATCGTCGCCGGCAAATCTAACGGAAGGGAAGGTGCAGCAAAAACGGCTTTTCAAATTCCACAACGAGGTGCGCATCTAATACGTACGGACAGAAGGCAAGAATGAAACTTAGTATCTGCAGCAAATACTGCTAACAGAGAAGAAAGTTGAACTTCACGCGCATTTCAGAGTTATACCGGCGGCGGATTTTAGGTGCCTACCAAAAAAAAATTAGCGAACGCATTTGCAATCCTTCTTTCCCGGGAGCAAGCGAACGACAGAAATCGCAAGCCAGTCACTATAGTGAACAAAACGAAAAGTCATATTGGAATCATCCATTTAATTTGCTAGCGACCTTGGTTCCCACAAATTTCAAAGACGCCGTGAGACGCCAACATAACTGCTCCACGTTCAAACATACACCTCCGCACACTCACACACAAACAAACGTCCTACAACAAACCAAATAAAAGCTGCAGTACAGTCCAGGAACAAAACGTTTACCAAATAAATAAGCCTCCTGCATATACACGCAGAACAAAAACAAAAGCAGCGGTTTCACCCAGCTTGCCAAGCAGACTGGAGAAACCAAGATTAACCGCGTGCGGCATTTAAAGGCCATTCTTCGTCTAATAATTCCTCGCATCCACGAAGTTCCATCCATGGTCCCTTACTGTACGATATATGTAGCCCCGCAAAGAGACGCTTACAAGTTACAAAACCATATAAAGCAATGGAAAAGCTATGACCAAGTCATACTGGGGACCAATGCTTGCTCGACCATGCGCATCGGACAAAACATAAGGAACTAAGCGATACCCATGTAAACGCCAGAACAAGCAATCGCCTACCTCAGCCAACTACTTGCAGTACAATTAACACACCTTACTATTAAGAGGATTATTACAATATATATATACTTACGAGCAAACGCACCGCAGTCGATCAATCACAAATGAGCAGCAAATAAAGAAAATGCAGGAGCTGACCAACTCACAGTAAACGCTCGTGAGCGGCAAGCATCGACGACACGTATCATACAAAAAGTTGAGTAAAAAAAAACAAATTAAAATCAAAGAAAAAATGTCTCTTACGAAATAAAACTGCTATGAACAAGACTTATCACCTGCCTGCGACAAACGTGCTCGATACAACGCGCCAGCTGCAGTCTAATTATATAAATTACAAGAAGATCGTACTAAAATATCAATGATACCAACAAATGCGAACAACTAGCATCGATTATCTCGAAGAAGGCAAACTTACTGTTGCCGCTATTGCCAATCGGCACTGCCAATGCTGACGGCCTGCTACAACGCTTCGGCCCGTCTCACGACAACGGCTTCGAGCAATAACACGACACGAAGGCAAACTAAGCACATCTACATTAAAGCATCTCTGCAAAACTTTGCACATTCACTACGAAATGCTAAGCACGCACCAGCTATTGCGCTCCCGTACCAGCTGTAAGGTTGTCATGCGAGGAAGTTAGTAGTAATAGAACTTGTACGTCGGGTTTTCGAAGCCCTTCTTCTGCATGGCCACCAGATGCTCCTGATCTTCGTTGTCGTCGGTTGGGATGATGACGTGGGCGTGGGTCAGGCGTTTGCGACGGACAACGAGCGCGATCAAGACGCAAAGCATGATGACCAGACAACCACATGACAGTCCAATAACAGCAGCGAAACCAGCAGGCTTTTTCCCGCGACGCTCGTCACTGTCGGGCGACTGCTCCTTCTGGTCAGCTTTGCGCTTCGTCTCTTTCTTGTCGTCGCCTTCCTCGCTCATCTGGAGAGAAAGGCAAACGACGTCACGTGACACAAGCAGCGTACTGCCGCAACGACAGAGCAAAGACGCAAAAACTCATATTACATCAGAACACGTTATCAAATCAAACGATAACATCGAGTCTCAGACACACAACCATCCGCTAACCCTTCAGAACTCTCTAAAAGCATGAACTATAACGATATTACGAGCAAGCAAGCGAGCTGCTTACGTCTTCATCGAGATTCCTGTCGTTGAAGTCGCGGGTGAGCTGGCCCTCACCGATCGGCTTGTATGTAGACCTGTCTTCGGAGGGATGGAGAGTGTCAGCAACTTCTTCCTTAAGCTCTTTCTCCTTAGACTCCTTGTTCTTAAGCTCATCCGGAATCTCCTTGTGGTCGTGATCGGGTTCAGGCACGTACTCTGCTTGCTCAACCTGTACATAAAATTGTTTATATTTGACCCCATCGGCACACAGGCATTCACTGTACAACCAACGCTGGTGACGCCATTAGGAACCCCGCTAGTCAACAAATCAAAAAGGCAACTTGTTAGTTTATATTTGCCACGGATGCAGCGGCGTTTACTCAGCATATGCCTAAAGCTGCACCTTCAAAGGTAGAATAGACGCAACCACGAATAGTACAAGAAAAGAGACGCCAAAAACAAAAAGAAATTAGACACAAAAAGAAAAATAGCCACATTATCAGCCAACAACAGTGAACGTACTTTAGGTTTTAGGACAACTTGGCTATCGGTTAAACCAAATTGTTGCGCTATTTCAGGCAGGTAGTTGAGAAGGGCCATGCTGCTGTTCACAATCGTGTTCAGTTGTCGCAAATGCTGAAGCAACTCCGATCGCATGGAGTCGGCCTTCCCTGCGTCCCGGTTTCGAACATGCTCGAAATGCCGCAAACTGAAATACCAACATAATTAATAGTCAGAACAAAGCCAAACAACGACATCATATCATGAAACTCTTTACAGCAAGAACTGCAGCAAGGCAGGTATGACGCTCGACAGATCCAGGGACAAGAAACATAAACAGACATTCATAGGTTCAAGGTTTATAAGCAAATGCCAGCGCAAGTAAATCGGGATTTAATTCCGCCTTTTTTATTAACATGATAAACATTAGCATGACAATGCATAACCGAAATACCACGCACCTGTGCACCCGATCGCGTTCGCAGACTTGGATGAAGTTTCGCACGGCTTCGAGAATCTTTTCAGCGCTGGGTATCTTCTCCTCGATGGCAGCGACGTAGGCAACCATGGCGTCACGCTTCTGCTTGGAAATGTCCGTGTTTATACAAGTGGCACGCTCGACACGCAAACGGTCTTTTTCCTCTTTTGATTCTTGCTCGAGAGCAGCGAGGGTCTCCCGGAAAACCTCCAACGTCCCTGCCGAGACCACAACATCAACAAACACGTCAAAATTCGAGACTTACATCATCGAAGAAAGCCATTGGACTCGACTAGGTCTAATCATGCTCGTGAATTTTTATTCCAGAAAGCATCATTCTTAACGGACATGAATCTAGCGATAACCTACTCTTCATTTTTTCCTCAGCAGCCACAGGGTCCTTCTGCTTAAGTTTGTTATAGCGCTTCTCAGCCTCGTCCCACTCCTCGACCACCGATGCAATCCGCGTTCGGTGTCGGTCCTCCATCGCCGCTTCTTTTGCTACGAACTGGCTGCGATCACATCCTTACAAAAAAAACAATAACAAAAGTCAATTACGCAGAAATTAATAAGGCACTTCAACAATTTACTGAAACTGCTACAGAGTAAAATAAAGCAGGAACATGGTGAAAGCGTTCCAACGTCGGAACATGGTCAACTTCGCAAGCTTAAGATTCTTTCGAGCCCAGATATTTGTCGGACGACGTTCAGAGTCTAGAGATGTCTCAATCTACACGATGCAACCTAGACGAAGTTTCAAAATCAGGAATGATTTGAGCTAAGCTGTGTTTTAAACTTACATAAACAAGGACCCGAATAGCAACGACTTCGCTTAAAAAAATAAAGCGCCCGACCCGCGAAGTCATAGATATCTACCTTGGGTTTCCAAAGGCATAAGCTTTTGAAACTCCTTGATGGCTGCCGGGAACGTGTCAACGTCGACCGCAACTGGAATCTCAGTTACAGGCTTCGATCGATGCTTCTCCGACTTCTTGTCAGAGGGACAGCAGACAAACTCAACACCTGAAGAAAACAACGGAATTTAGAACTATTACGGAATGGGTGGCACTCATGGGAAACTTCATAACACGAGTTCTTCAGGCTGTCAACTACGGTATGAAAGCCTGAGTGTACGAAAAGACAGAACATACCAAGAAAATCCCGAAAATCAATCTCTAGAATTTAGAACATAAGTTCCGAGATGCCTAAAAGATTTAACATTGAAAAGGCTTAACATACCCGTAAATACATCTGTCCCGCAAGACAGGAGGATGCCATAATCCTTCAACTTCATGTTCGTCTCGCGACATTTCTGCTGAGCTCTATGCTTCCACTGATCATGCGATAGACAAAGGGCTTCGTCATGAATATGATCAAATGTGCAACCGTTTGGAACCATCAGCGCATCAGCCTCATATTCATGTACTAAAAATTCAGGAAACGAATAGACAATAATTGGCTTAACATAGGATGCAGACGTGACAAAACTGCTACTACTACTGCTGCTGCTGCTGCTGCTGCTACTACTGCTGCTACTACTACTACTACTACCACTACCACTACCACTACCACTACCACTACCACTACCACTACGACTACCACTACGACTACCACTACCACTACGACTACCACTACGACTACCACTACGACTACCACTACGACTACGACTACCACTACCACTACGACTACGACTACCACTACCACTGCCACTGCCACTGCCGCTGCCGCTGCCGCTGCCGCTGCCACTGCCGCTGCCGCTGCCACTGCTGCTGCTGCTGCTGCTGCTGCTGCTGCTGCTGCTGCTGCTGCTGCTGCTGCTGCTGCTGCTACTACTACTAC
>QQSS02189195.1:0-27156 GCA_003687565.2 Craspedacusta sowerbii | reverse complement strand
GATTGATTGATTGATTGATTGATTGATTGATTGATTGATTGATTGATTGATTGATTGATTGATTGATTGATTGATAGGTTGATTGATTGATAGGTTGATTGATAGGTTGTTTGATAGGTTGTTTGCTTGGTTGGCTGATTGGTTGTTTGGTTGGTTGGTTGGTTGGTTGGTTGGTTAGTTGGTTGGTATTCCTCCGTTCTTTGCTTTCCAAGTGCTACCTATCTGAGGTTTGATAGTTCTAGTATTTCATAGCAGTTATAGCATCACATAGCATCCACCACTGTGCAACCAAGGCCAGCTCTAGCTTACTTTTATGTGCTGCGCAAGTAAAATTGGCAATTCCAAGAGTGGTTTAGGATTCATAATATAATTTTAAGATCGTGTATTAGCCTGCCACTTCGTGACAGGCTGAACTAAGTTATCGAGGTCTATCGCGGCGCATACTTACGGTAAACAGTTATTGGCCATATACCTTGATTCTTAATATCACTTCCTGAACAATAACGTTCTGAAGGACTTCTATAATGAGACACAATCTAAATAGTGCCTAGAGGATTTCCAAAAGTGAGACTACTATATCAAAATCATCGAACTAATCTATAGCTAATATCTACAAAGACATCAAGGGCCGTAAGTACGTTGCCACGCACTAAGTGATCAAGCACATCAAATGTGTAAATTTTTAAAGGCAGACCAAGCGATTATCGCTCAAAAATCAACTATTCTACACTTGCTAAAAGCTTGCTCTGAGATAGAGATATTTAGAAAGCCACTTCCTTTAACCAATAGAAAGCTAAAGTCGATAGTATATCGTAGACAAGTTCAAATTTGGCGAAGCAAAACTGAGACTCTGAGCCCGAAATCAGGCGGTTATCTAGCATAACGAAACTAACCAGCAACACGCTGTTTATGCTCACAGTCTACCAGCACCTTATAGCCCGACCTGTCAAATAAATCTGAGTTGAGCGCGCACAGTTAGTTTGATGTGCAGCAAGTGCTGGTATGTAATAAATTGGTAAACTGCATTTCTTTAACCGAGGGCCTGTTGGTCTAGTGGTATGATTCTCGCTTAGGGTGCGAGAGGTCCCGGGTTCAACTCCCGGACAGGCCCCACCTTCTCCTTTTATCCGTTTCTAGAACTTTGTGCAGCCAGTTTGGTTGACAAACCTCGTGCATACGGACTAGACTCAAAAGAGCAGTGGTAAAAAGACCTCTGTGCCTTTCCAACAAAGCGTCAGCTAAGGCGATTATGACTCCTGCAAATTTATGGCCGAAGTGGAGCTTGGCACGCTTGCACAACAACGGTTACTGCTCGTCACAATAACTTGACCTCGAGTCATTATTTTCAGAATAAAAACCCTGACATTGAAAATTTAACTCCAGAGCTACAAATAGAAATAATGATGCCTTGTCTGGCGACTTTCTGCGGAAGAATTTAGACGATGATGTTGTCTCGGTGATGACAAATGGTAAAGAGACAATCTTGAAAACAAATGTCAAGTGCATCATGAAAGAGATATGAGGTCCTTAACTTACGCACACAGGTCGCGATGTACCCGTCTGCAGGTGATCGATCTTGCTTCTTCGGGTATTAGCCGTTCGACGAAAGACTTCTCCAACACACACTCATGTCGAGTGGATAGATAGGGACACGTGCTGGCAAGCCTTCTTAAGTTAGTGCTCTTTATAATCAGAGCCGACCTACATAACCCATCCTCATCTGCAAGCAGTTTCTTGGCTCTGGTCATGCGCTAAAACGACGTCACTTCTGGTTGAATTACTTGTTTCCTTGGCTTCTTGTTCCCTGACCTGTACGACGGTTCCTCTGAAAACTTCTTGATGTAGACAAGACATTAGATATGCTAGCGTATTCCCTGCTCCATGGCGATAAAAGATCTCTCATAACTCTCTGATGGTATTCGAGCATCCGGCGAACTGGCTTCCTATATCAATATGGGAAGGTGAAATTCTTGAAGATACAACAGTCAAGATACGGTCATGTACAAGATGCCTTGGATCATTCGAGAATGCCTTAAAAACCGCGAACCATCCGCTCTCAAGCACTACTCGTTCATGGCGATTTAGCCATAGAAAATGTTCACTTAGCCTTCTCAATACGTTTTTTAGAAACTCTTAGGGGCCAACTTTGTTAGAATGTTTCTTCACCCGTTCTTTCGGATGTCTTATTGCGGATATAAAAACACATGTCAGCACGAAAGCTACATTAAGCTTGGATATAAAGCAACTTTTAAGTTGTTAAATCTGACAAATTTGTTGTAGGGCAATGAAAATGATCAATTATCTTGTTGTAGGGCAATGAAAAGCGATTGATCAATTATCTTGTCGTTGGTCTTCTTTCGATGAAGCTCTGTCTGCTTACGTTCATTTAAGCTGAGAGGCCACTTATCTGGAGGAAAGAATAGCCACTCTGGCCCAACGCTCCAAAGTTCGCAATCTTTATGCTCCGAAGGCATCATGCCAAAGGCGAATAAATCTGCAAGTACACCCTGAAGCCGTAACAATCAACCAATCAATCGATCTATCTACAGTCAAGTCGTTTACTCAAAAACAAAAACTATGATTTAAGATATTAAGTTATTTCAAAAGTGCATTCCTAAGCGACGCAACGCAAGCCAGTTTAGTGAAAACCAACACTATATGAGCACAGTCTATAGTAAGCTTGAGCGATTTTTGAACAACGGTCAGAGGAAAAGGTTCGGAACGGAGCTGAACGGAACAACTACAATAACAACAACAACAACAACAACAACAACAAGAATTTATTTACCTAATTAGAACTACGAAAAAACATGTAAAAGTAGATTTCCAGAATGATTGTCTAAATGGGAAGGAGGGCTCTTCATAGCATGCATTAACTAATTGGAAGAGAAGAGACCCCCTCCTCATACTTCATGTGAAGTACGTATAGTCATTTATAAGCTAAGTAGACTAAATATAAAAATATTACTACAAAAAGGTTCGTACATAATTGCCCATGAACGGAAAGGAACAGTAACGGTAAACGAACGGAATTTTTAGAAAGGGCGGTTTTTGCTCTTCTACCGTTTGTATGCCGAAGGTCATCGAAAGGAGTGTTCTAGAAAAAATCGTTCGTTTCGTACAGAACTGTTCAAACGGTAGATAAATGGAATTAAACCGTTCGTTTCCGTTCATAGTGAAATCACTCCTTTATCGTTCATGCCGTTCTTTTGTGATATTTCGTTTCTATACCGTTCCTTTAACGTTTATGCCGTTCGTTTACCACTCATGTATCAAGAAACTCCAGATGCACCTCTATCGCGTACGTGTCGTCAAGCAGAGCAGCAACATACTGCTTTCCTCTGGTGGATTAACATTAGCCAAGTCGAAATTGTTGTCTTGACGGGCAGGTCATGAACAACAAACAAACATATTGACGCTGTACTCGAGTAAAGTATCATATCTAGTAGCCGTGTAATCAACGAATTGTGTATAAATTTATCGTCAATTTGTCGTGTGACGCTGGCACCACATGGTCAAAACATAAGCAGCGATCATATCCCGTCCTTAAAATATAACTAGCTTCAACATATTATGGAGAGCCTTAAGGTTTATAATTAAGTAGCGCCTTCTTTGACTGGGCTTTAGTCACTTCACGATTTTATATTTATAACTGACCCGTTCGTTAACCGATAACGATAAAAACCCAGCTAAATAACCCACTGTACGTTTATTAACCCACGTTTATTAAGGCATGCATACATTGGCTGATATTGCTGCTAGCTTGGTGTGTGTTTGGTATTACCGTATTTGATCTCAGTGGTGCACCTTCTTGCGTTGTCCCTCCAGCCGTGTCTCGCTCTGTATGGCATTGCGTGTTGAACGTGATCAACTTATTTTGACATACTTCCGGTAAGTATATTTTGAACATGTGGGTATTTAGAGTAAGTGTGACTATGATATCTTTTTAATCGCGTTATTGTAATTTGAACCACACGCGGCGTGCCTTGATAGCAGGCAGTACATTTACTTCGTCCAGGTTTAGTTTAATTTCATTATATCTTGACTTCACCATGAAACGGGAAAACTTGCAAATAGAGAAGAGAGCAAACAGAATACGATCAGTACAGGATGTCCGCTTAGCCTTCAACGTTATACTGCTCCACTGGAGACACATGCGATGGAAACCTGTGGCCCAGGAAGCCAAGTAAATTGATTCCAGACATTTGATATGCGAAACATAGTACCATGGCTTGCGCTCTTACCAATGCAAAAATACAGCTAGATTGGCTTGATCAGCGGTTTAGTAAGGTTTTAAGACTAGGATTAATTTCTTCGGTTTATATTAAATGTGTACGTGTTCTTGGAGTCCTTATTCCTATCGTTTTTAACGTTATTGATTAAGCAGGTGGTCTTTCTTGGAACCCCTTTCCCCAATCATTGGCGTTTGATGCCACTTCATTTACTTATTTTTTCATATTCACAAAGATGTGACTCAAAAACGACTATTAAGAAACGGTATTCTACCATGTGGTTGCAACAAAAGCTATTGCTTGTTCTGCGTTTCAACTTTTAGCAAAATGTTTGAGTGCATCCTCAACCCGATTAGCCTAGGCTAGGAGGTTGTCTATCCCACTTAAGTGCTTGACTTTTTGAATTCATTTACTTAGCCGCTCATGATTTCGGTCGAAGTATATTCATGTGACATGGGTATGTGAACGGTTTATTATTTTGCGCAGCAATCATAGAGGAAATAAATCCTTGCTGTTGCTGTTGTTGTTGTTAAGTATATGTTCTAATGAAGGTTCCAAAGATTGGTAATGACAATTGAAAAATCGTTTCCTAAACCTTTGTGGGAAGACCACCTGTTGCCGAGAATTGAAGCTTCAGTAATTGCCCCATTTTGTGTGTGTGTGTGGTACTATCCCCAGGAGACATCACTTGCTCGCAAGTTTGGACACACACATACACACACACACACACACACACTCACACACAGGCACCCGCACATGCACGCCGACACACATGCAGCCTGCGTAACGGATTGGGCATCCCAAGCCTCATTTTTGGAGATAGTGACTCGGCTCCGCAAGCGACAAGAAATTGATGGATTCTCATTGCATTCCCTTCTCTTACCTTTGCCTATCCTATAGAGCTTATCTTAAATACTTACTTTCATAAAATGTCTAGAAATTTTATATCGCGATTTTAATTGCTCCACCGGACGTCAGAGCGCCTCTTTAAAGCTTATCGACACTCTTCTTTACTTCTTCAGCTGCTGGTGAAAATGTTAGGTTGCTCGCAGCAACATTCTAATCCATTTACACTTGCAGCAGCCACCAATAAAATTTTTCGCCCACCATTTGCAAGTTCATTTAGGCATGTCTGAATTTGCAAGTCCTCAAAGTAATTGCTGACTATTGCAAGAGCATGAACGATTACCTCTGAGATAGTCGTAGTAGTGGAAAAAAACTGGATAAGAAAGTTGAAACACGGAGTTATTGACATGCTTGAAGGAAAAGTGTGAACATCACTACCAAAATGTGTGAGGCTTCGTTGAGAGACTTTGCGAGAAGTTTTGACCAAGGAATTATTAAGAAAACGAAATTTCACTGTTTTCCCCTTAGCATTAAGAGCAAGTGTCCTGCAAGTCATCCAAAAATGCATATCTTAGGAAGGGAAAGTGACAATGGACAATTACCAACAGTAATAGTAATAACAGCTATTGCGTAATTTGAAAGCAAATTAAAAATTTGGAAAGATTCTTGTCAAGTGCTGAGGCGAGCAAAGTAGGGATTCGGAATGTTCTATAAGCATTATTTGTCCCTTCAAAATGAATTCCTGAAACTGGAAAGACCTCGCACGGAGTTCAGTTTTTATGAATAGGGAGTGTCTTGCACGCGTGAACCCTCATGCATATTTGTAACAGTTTCATTGGCCATCAAGTCCTTGCTTTTGCCTTACGTGTAAACGTTAGGTACGCCTGAGTAAGCCGTGCTTTGGCAAGACTGTTGCCTGCGCTCAATTGCGAGTTAATGAGCGATATCAATCGATCTTGAATCCCGTGCTCGGTTGGGTAGTTGCCCGTATTTATTTGTTTGCCGTGTTTCCTGTTCCAGGTACATCGCAACGCATGGCTCCTCCAAAATCGCGAAAGCTTGCTATTATGGGTTTTCGCTCCGTTGGTAAGTAATTCTTTTTACAGCCGATGCTGGAAGTTTTGGGAGCCTTATATAGGCTTATAATAGGCTTCTCGTATTTTGGCAGATTGAGGATTTGGAATGCTTATTCTGTGCTTGTCTTAGGTCATTTTACATTATCTTCGCTACAATCTAGAGTTTTGATAGCATGTGTTTACGATCCACAATAATTTATTGAACCTGCAATGTGGAGCATGGCCAGCCAAGAGAAATGCCCTGAACCCACACTGCTGGTCGATTGTTTGACAGAGTGTTGCAGCACATATTTATATTGCATTGTATTAGTAGATGGAAGTTGTCATTTTATTTTGAGTGATTATGCCTTAAATAGCTCTGCTGTTTCCTAAGCAGGTGCTAGAGACATGTTAAAGTAATGAATGTTTTTTTGGAACAAAAGAGAAAAGGAAGTACCATGGCGCAGTTCTCTTTAAGTGCCAGTGTAAGCCACAAACAACAGTATTAAAAATTGTTCTATAAATATGGAAGGTCCATTATATCTCAAGATATTTAGCATCAATCATATCTCAAATACCTTAGCACCAATCAAGCTTTCAGGCAACTTTGATTTTTTGAAGCTAGCAAGTATATCTAACCAATTTGTCACAAAGTCAAAGAATAATTGCCAACAATTTTGAAGGAAAAATGTTCATGCTCTCTACTTGCATATTTTAATTTGTATGTGTCATATGACTAGCCAGAGGTTATGCATTGATCTATTATTATGTAAGGCTTATTTTACATATTGGGGCTATTTATATATAATATTTTATGCCCTTATTTTGTATTGCATTCATGCGGAGTTCAATTGTTAAGGTTGCTGTTATAACTCTTCTATAACTAACGATTGTGTTTTTTTTTTGCCAGGAAAGTCATCTTTGACTATTCAGTTTGTGGAGGGGCAGTTTGTTGATGCATATGACCCAACAATTGAAAACAGTAAGAGCAATGTAAACCTGATGTTTAACAGTGTTAGTCACATCACCTTTTTTGTGTTAATTCCTTTTGTAAAATGTGGTCGATGAGGTATCAATAAGACTGTTTTGTGGTATATATTTCTAGCATTTCTATTTAAAAGCTCAGTCCTTGCGAACACATTGTAATGCAAAATCGATGTACAAAATGTTTAAGCACATAGGATGCTGTTTATATTGCTTTTGTCATGGTTTGGCAGCATAACATCTATAGTCATCTGCCGGTCAGAGCGATATTTGTCCCCACAAGAGAATTTTTTGCTATCTATTATTTCTAGCTTTCCATGCTAAGCTAAAGCACAAAGGACAAGACTACTTGATAGATCTTGTGGACACTGCTGGTCAGGTGAGTTCGTTGCATAGTTGTTTAAGTTTAAAGGCGTATTTTTTTTTCTTATATTATGCCCATGCGCAACAAAACTTGTGTTGTTAAGCATTTTACGCGCTCTATGGCAACATGGTATGTAGGTTCCTTTGCTCTAGCGGAAAGAAGCTTGAAGGTAGTCATTTCAAATTAGCAAATGCGCAGCAAGCATCAGTGCTGAATTCTGTGTTACTTAAAGGCATGAAGTTAAGCCGAGCGATGCTCCTCTTCTGTTGTGCACGTAAATCTTTTATGTTTTAGTTACTGTACTTTAGTAGTTTCTTTACATGTGGCAGGATGAATACTCCATCATCCCACAGTCCTATGTTGTTGACAATCACGGATACATTCTTGTCTATTCTGTTACTTCTCGAAAGAGGTTGGTATTTCTTGTGTCAAGATCTGAGAATATGCTGCTTGTTTCCTATAGTTTGCTTTCTTGTACGTTTTTATAGGAATTCTATGCTAGTTCTGGATTAACTTCTTGTTGTCTCTTCAGTCTGTGCTGCCATTACGTCAATATGGTGCTTGAGCTAACGTGCAATGGACAGTGAAGCTGTCTCCTGAGTGATGGTTAACTGTTTTGCATTTAGCTTTGAAGTAGTAAGAGATGTTCGTGATCGCTTATTGGATTTGACTGGCACAACAAGGTTTGTTATGTGTGCAATTAGGCCTTTTTGCTCATGTTTCTATTCAAACAAATTCCAAGATTGGTTACTGAATGTGGAGTTGTATGCTAATCTGCCTATTCCAATGATGGTATGTGTAGGGTATAAGTTATTCCGTGTAATTATGGGAGGTTTGGGCTTGCTAGAAAGAAGCTTCCAATTATCGAATAGAGCTAGTAATAGCGACTGAGCTAGCATGTTCTTGTAAGGTAATGCATATGTAAACTATTATTGGAATTTCTTTGTGGGCTGCTGCTTACCATCAAGGACTCCTCCTGTTCTGTGGTGATATGCTACACGACCATGCTTAGTTTTATGTGTGACCCTTCTTCTTCAGGTTGCCCATAGTGCTTGTCGGAAACAAAACTGATTTGCACATGGAAAGGTAGGTGACAGAAGTTATTTGAGTTCATTTGTGTGCTGGTTTAAATTCTGGCCGAAGGCTGCAGTCCCTAGAGAAGTAGGGCTTGCCAGCCTTCGTATTCTTTATACCAGAATTATGCCTACCTATTTGAATAATTTTTTTTGCAGGTACTTTCTGTTGGAAAATAAGTTTGATATAGGGATAAACGAGGCAGTATGGAGTTTTAAATATTCTACCCGAGCCACTTTTAATTGTCATTGAAACATCTCATCTCTGTCTCAGCGAGTTTAATATTCCTATCTTTTTAGTGTGATAGATTAAGTTTGAAAGTATGTCTTTATTTTGGCGTCTTTATGAGAAGCGTTTGTTTAATGTCCACCGGTCTTGTTTGCTCCGGTATCCCATTTGGGCACTGGGCTCGTGGCCCCGGAACTTTTTGGCAGAGATATTTAGCAAGTCTGGGTCTTTAGCCTAATCGTCAAATTCTTCTTTCCGGCAAGTCTGTTTTTTTTTTAATTATTTAATGACGTTGAGTGTCTCTGTCCATTTTAGAATAACTAGTGACTGCGGGGTTGGGTGCTCTCGTCAATCGGTATCGCGCTCATAGCTGAAAGCAAATTTGAATGATGTGGTTCTTTTTTATTAGCAACGATATGAGCTCACGCCAGCGAGTGGGGACTTCAAACCTAAGGAGTGTCTTTACTCCTCTGGTACAGTGTCTTAGATACTCGTAACAGGTCATGCACAGAAGATAAGTTGCCTAGGACACGTAAGTTCGTAGAAATGGCTACATAGGTCATCGGCAACGCACACTTGATGTGGAGTCAAGTGCGTGCAGGCTTTTCATATATCAGTGCAAATTATGTGAAAATCCTACGATATTACCCGTTACGCTATTTAGGGAATCTGCTTGTCGAACGTCAAAGCTAGAACGCATTAAGTGTAATGAGCATTTTCAATTAATTAAACATTTTATCGACTTCCATGTTTAGAGTGGTCTCTTATGAGGAGGGCGATGCTTTAGCTAAAAGTTGGAAAGTCACTTTCTTGGAATCCTCCGCGAAAGAACACAAGGTTTGGTTTGGCGTTCCTTCTAAAGGAGGCCTTTGGTGCATGTTTTCTGGCGTTGCTGCATGAGTTTTGGTTTTTATTTTTTGTTAAAGTTTTCTGTCTAGATAAGTCTAAATTTTGGACAGTGTATGCCTTTTTTGATAATTTTTGGTGTATAACATTGTTGTACTGTGCCTCGAATTGTGCATATTTTGCCTGGTGGATAATGTTCATCTAGGGCTGCCTATGCGCTTTAATGCTTTGGGGTTGATAGCTTGAATTTCTATTTACAGGCTACCCAGCAGATTTTTCATTCCATTATGGACGAGATCGAGAAGCAACAGAATGGTCCGGACCCAAAAGGCTCTGGCTGCTCTATCTCCTGATCAAGGGCCAGAATCCTTTGTGAACCTTCGCGTAGTTTCGACTAATGTTGAAAGATACAGAGCTCTCCTTCGAGATGATGGGTGCTGGCGTATATAGATGTGCTAACATTCGTTGGACATCGCCACATGTCGTTACTCTTGTAGAAGGAAAGGAGGTGCTATCGGAAGAAGTCACTGGCGCGGAGTTGTGCAAAGTTTGGAATATTAATGTTGATGCAGAACCTTCCTTTTTGCATCCTGTCGTTTTGCTTTGTTTTAATATCTTTGAGTTTATTTGAGAATGTGTGTGTGTTTTTGTTGTTGTGTGTATGCAAAGCAATATTTTTGTAAGCTACCATGATCTCGCCTTCGTTAACGTTCCTCGAGGGAGATACGTTATGTAATGGCTGCTTCCTTACGCATTCGCTGAATGGTCTTAACTCAGTATGACGTTATTATTTAATACTCACAGCAATCCTATTCTTAAGGGTTAAAGGATTTGCGATACATTTGCCATGGATTTCCTAGTTTTATCGCAGCCCATTATTGGACTACTCCGTAACAAACATGTTATTTTGTGTGTATGTAATTAGTATAAGTCTCGGTGAAAACGTGCTAGAGCATTTTTGGGAATGGTCATTCTTGACAAGCTTTAATTTTCTACATTGTTTGGTGCAGTAATCGCTGACCTATCACTGAAGTGCTCCATGACGTATTGTAATGGATATTTTAGCATACCTGTTCAAGCAATTTCAATGCTAGCATTTCGTTCGTATTTGATCCGTAGATTTCGCTGAAATTAGACCTGGACCTTGTTAGTCTAGATATTCAAAAACATCTAGAGCTAACGCCACTAACGAAAATCTTTAATCTTTACATCAAGTAAGGTAAAAATTTTTCCTCAAGTCGCAAGATACAGCCAGCACTCGTTCGCTCTACCGACGCTATTTCATCAATCTGGAACTCAGATTAAGAACATATACCCCATTCACAGCAAGTTAAACTGCCAGCAACTTGCGCAAATCAGCTGGCAGCAGCAAGTGCAAATCAATCATTTGATTATTATAATTACATCTAGGTTGAAGATACAATGGTGCATCTTCGCTGCACTGGCGTAACGATTCCTGATGTTTGCCTCTGTCTCTGATGTCTTGAGTAAGATCTCCTCAGCTGCCAAAAGTTCTTGCAGCTAGAAGGATAGTAAATTTGGTCTCTTGCCAAATAGTCTGTCTCCATAATTTGTAGCTCGTTCGATGTCTTTTTTGTTATATGGCACATCGCCTCCTAGACATCGATAAAATTCACGAACAAGTATGGCAGACATCCCTTTAAAATTCATGCACACTTCCTGAGGCATCAATAAAAAAGAAAGCTTGGAAGTATTGATAAAGTTCTTTTTGACAGTTGAGACACTTGTCGTAGTTCTCGCCCATGAGGAGACATTTGATATATATATATGAGTCATTCAAGGTCCTATGTCTCTAGGCTCAGTATACGGACATCGACGATTAGTGGTTCTGCATCTCATTGAAGCTTCGTTTTCTTATCGACGAAATTCTTATGTCGTAGACTTTGATATATTCCATGCAAAATATAATGTCACTCTCTCGAAACGCTTCTAAACTTTACTGAACTCTAATGCTGGTCATTTTTATGGCTGTGATACGTCAATGAGCACATCCTGCAATAACTATTACATTAGCATTGCAATACGCACAAATTTAGAGCCTTTGCATTTCTTATCAACACTTTAATCATGTCAGACTTGTTCATCTTGCATCAATACGTGACTTTGGAACTAGAAAGATAATTTTGTAGGATATTGCAGTCCATTTCCGAAATCATTTTATCGCATCCTGTTGTGAGTGTAATTATCCGTTTTTTAGAGAGTTTTCTTTCATAGCACATGGAGTTATGTGTGGTTTGTTTGTTCGTTTGTTTTTGAAGAGCCAGGTATTTCAATGGATGCGCATGCGCAGTCCATCGGTTGCCAGTGTCTGTAGATAAAGTATTTCGTCTAGATGTTAAGCACGAAGAACGCCAGTGATCTTGATGATTGATTCTTGTTGATAATCACAGTTACTGTTACAGTTACATTTTCAGTTAGCGCTCCTGAGAACATGCATTTTCCACGCTCACTTATATAAAACCCTTCATATAATTAAATACAGATAGAGAATATAATTGGTCGTAAAACAGGGACACGCCTGGCAACACGTCACGCCCATGTTGACCTAGAGACGAATTTATGGTTACGGACGTCACTAACATATCAAGACAACAAATAAACTACCCACAATATACAATCAACTGTGACCCAGCAATGTACAAAATTATCGACATTGTCAGCAAATAGCATCATCGGGTGTATCGACAGGCATAGGGTGTTTGGTAAAGTCTCCAACTGTAACAAGAACATTTAGCAATTAATCAACCTGGTTTCACACTCGGACTCAGTGCGAAAAGATTACCTTCGCCGAGTATAAAATCGATCAAACAATTCAAAAGCATCAACTTTATACAAAAATCGTCTCTCGTTAATATTAGGAAATCCCAATATTCAATCACAGTGGGTTTCACATTTTTTCATTAGTAGACTTATGGAAAAAAAATTAAATTTAAATATGAAATCTGGTCAACACCAAAGTTAAGTTATCACTTTAACTTGTTTCTTGACTATGCAACTATGAAGGAAAATGAACTTGAATGTAAGCACGATAAACTATGAAGGAAAATGAACTTCAATGTAAGCAAGATGCTCCTGTTTTAATTGATTGCATTCTCGTTTGCCACGGCCCGTGGCTTGATTCTTCCTAAACATGATTTGGTTAGCTTGGATCCTTACGCACCCCTGAGGTGACCCGAAGTTTTACGTTGTACCAAGAAATATTTCACACAGACTGTCCAAGAATGCCGTATGACCTTTGAATTTGCTGCTCGAAAACTCTGATCAACGGGAATGACTTTTTGCGGTTACTACATGTTTGCAAAGTTTTTTTCCCATGTTTTTCAACGCGAGGATGGTCCTTAATCGGATATGTAACTTTTGCAACAGTTGCATTATGTTTAGATTTTGACAACCACTTTTCTCCATGTAGAGTTATTAGGGACTTACCAATATAATAAATGCCCCGAGAGAGTCCTGGGCAACATGGACTCTTAGCTTGAATAGCAGCGGAGTAGGACGTGTCACCCGAGCTCTCCTAATTGCTTCAATTTTGCATGATTATTGCTGGTTAGCTATGGAAGAAGGTAACGTGGAAGGAGGTAACGTCTCCCACAAACATGGATGATACTGCTCCTGAAAATTCAGTTTTGCCTCCAGAAAGCTGTTGCAAGGGAGTAGTTAGTACAGAAGAAATTAATGAACTGCGCCAGCGAATGGCGGAAACAAAAGAGCTAATAGAAAGTTTAGCCACGACAGACGTCAAGAAACAAACGAAAGGCCTTGGCGGGATGAAATAGCATTTTTGAGAGAGAAAATTAAGAGTCTGCGGTCTCAGCTCAACCAAATGGACATCCTGCTGGGCCGACTCCTTGGAGAGTCCAACACTCAGATTAAAAAACCATCCATCAAAACCGTGCTGACAGAGCCAACAGAGGGACAACATAAAGAGGACCGCACTAGAGGTTTTGAGTCCCCAAAGCAAAGTGCTAAACTTCAAATCATTCGCAATACAGAGCCGATTTGCACTTCCAACCACTTTCAATCTCTATGAATGGATTTGCCTTCATCTAGTAACAGGCGTGATGTCACTGACTACGATATCCTACCGGGACGAAAACGGGGATGTCTTATCGCATAACGAAAAAGCGACCAGTCCTGTAATCGATTGCTTTCGAGAAAAGAACGTTACAGTTTGAAAGCGCAAGACCTTACCCTGAAATGCAAGTTACAGTGAGATTGTGCAGATGGGTAAGCGCGTATGCATATTTAGCGACTCCCTAGTTAAGGGCGTTAGGAAGAGAGAGTTTAACTCAATCTTAAGAAATCACCAGCCAACTTCATACGTCTTTCCCGGGGCGACAGCAAACCAACTTGCATACCACATGAAGCCCACTCTGATGTGGTCATCAAACATGTAGGTACGAACGACGTAACAAAAACGTCAAAATAGCAGCAAAGCACGCACCAAATTGCAAAGGACATCATAGACGTTGGAGAAGTTTGCAAACAGAACGGGGTTGATGATGTCATGCTGTCCAGCATAACGTGCAGACGAAACTTTCAACTGAACAAGAAATCTGACGAAATTAAAGCAATTCTCAGAGGAATGTGCAAGGAGCGAGGTTTTGTGTTTATAGACAACTCCAACATAGGCGTGGCTCACCTGTTGAGTGACGACCTGCACCTGCTTGAATCTGGCCAAACTATCGTGGCCAATAATTTTATCTCCCATTTAACTTACTTCTCTTCAGGCGTGGCGTCAGAAAATTTGTGACTTGACGATCAAAAGCCAGGTCTTAGGGGTTCTTGTCATTTAAATAACTTTTATAGCGTTGTTTGCTTGCGTTATGTTTTATCATGTCTGACACTCTTACATTTATGTACGTTGAATTTTGACTACGGTAGGCCTATCCCATCCCAGAGCCATCCCAATTTTCAGAAGGGTAAGATTTTGAGGTTTCCGTTAAAAAAAAAAAAAAAAAATGGTTCATACTCGCCGTCTACCGATCACATAAAAATAATCAAGCGGATGCGTTCCTTTACGTGCTCTCAATTTACTTAAGCATGGAAATTGACATGTATAACAACATGATAGTAATGGGAGATCTCAATATTGACACAGGAAACATGGACGAAGATAAGATCTCAAAGATATCTTCTTTCTGTGACATTTTCGGTTTGTCCAACCTCATCAAAGAAAATACCTGCACTACGACTAGGTCGAGGTCATCCATTGATGTGATACTCACAAATAGGCCCAAGAGCTTCCAAAAATCCTCTGCTTTGTCCATAGGCTTAGGTGAATACCATAAACTTATTATCACAAGTATGAAATCACACAGTGCACGTCAAAAGACAAAGCAAATTATGTATCGGAGTTATAAAAACTTCAATGCAAATAAATATCTCTCTGATATCTCTGCCATCAGTTTCGATAACACGCTTGATGCAAATCGTTTTTACGAATACTTGGTAGACAAAATTACAGAAATTGCAAATGCGCATGCGCCGTTGGAAAACAGTAAGGGGAAACCAGGCTCCTTTTATGTCTAGGGACCTAAGAAGGGCTATCATGAACAGATCCAGGTTGGAGAAACGCAAAAATGCCAATATTACGCTAGGAAACATTCAAAATTGCAAGAAGATTAGAAATACGTGCGTATCATCGAAACGAAAAGCTATAAGAGATAGATTTTTAGTGGTTACTGAAGGTTGGTTATTAACTATAGCAAAGTTAAAAAAGCAAAGTAAAGCTGGAATTTAATAAAACCGTTCGTGAGCAACAAGGGAACTAAAGGAAACTGAAATTATGCTATTAGAATATGATAACATCGTGAAGAATCCTCAGGAAGTCGATGAAATTTTCAATAACTACTATATAAACATCGTAGAGCACAGCTCTGGTCGTAAGCGTGAAGATTGTTCTGCAGTTCTTTTATCCGGTGATCCAGAAAAGCTTGTAAAACATATGCAGGAAATTTATGCGCATAACCCAAGTATACTTAAAATAAAAGCTGAAAATATGTCGCTAGAAGGTCAACCCTTTACCTTCAGACAAGCTTCTAAGGAAAAAACAGTAAATTATTACATTCCTTAGATGTAACAAAGTAAAATGGCGATGACCAGCTTCCCCTAAAGCCTATCAACCTTGTTACAAATGTTCTTGACGCTCCTATCGCAAAAGCAATTAATGCTAACCTGGTCGAGAGAATAATTCCGAACCGCGCTAAGAAGGCAGTGGTAGCTTCACAAAGGGGCGTGTTTGAATTCTTTCTTTCTTTCTTTCTTTCACATTTATTTATGCTCGGTAATGGAAAAATTAACCTATCAAAATGAAAAACATAATCTAGCTCATAAATACAAGGGCTAACTATACCGAGAAAATTTAAATAAGAAAAAGCTTTCAATATTTTAGTTTGTAATAGCCGAAATATAGAAGATAAGCCCTACTAAAATGAGAAAAATCCGCTCGCAACTAATCGATAAGTCATCAAATATCAAAACTTTTGCTCACATACGTTACAAATACATTTGGAGCCATCCCAATTTTTTATTTTTAACTTGAAAGGTCTTTCATTCGCACTTGATTTAATATGCTCTGGAAGTGCGTACCAAACTCTTGGGGCTAGAGTACTAATACTTCGTGAACCAAATTTAACTTGGTTTGGTTTAGGAACGGCAAGGTTTAGGGGATATCTGGGCGAATGCCTGTTTTTTGGCATTAAGAAAATTTCTTTCATATACACTGGGTTCATATTGTTGATCGTTTTAAAGACTTCTAAGCATAAGGTGCGTAGCCGTCGAACTTCCATTGTACATTTATGGGAGATTGCAAGTAGGTGATCGTATGTGGCTGTGTAATTGTTGTATACGAAGCAAAGGGCTCGTTCTTGTAGTTTTTCATTTTTGGATAAGGACACTGCTGAGGAAAAGTGCCACACTAAGGGGCAGTAGTTAAAATTTGAATAGATGGAGCTATCGATTAGTGCCTTTCTGGCAACAAGTGGAAGGCTTGATTTTAATCTGGTTAGGGCGTTCAGTTGAGCTGCTGCCGCCTTGCAGATTTTGCTAATGTGCTTGTCAAAATTCAAATTGCTGTCTATTGTTACCGCTAGGAGCTTCACCCAGTCTTCAGTCATTATGTCGATGCCTTTAATGCGCAGCTTATTTCTAGAGGTGTCATGTTTATCTTTGGTAATACAGATTGCGTTGAACTTTTCAGGGTTGGCCATCATGTCATTTGAAAGTAACTTGTCGACGATGAGATGTTGGACTCGTCCTCTAAGATTTTTTCAGATTGTCAATGTTACATGCGTGTCCTGATGAGGTAGTGTCGCATGCAAAATTGTGTTCATGAATGCAGTAATGCAGTTCATGTCAGCAGATTTTGTCATGAGTACCTCAAGGCTCCATCTTAGGCCTTTCATTTTTAAACATATTCATAAATGACCTCGCATTATTTATTGAAAAGGCCGACATACACCATTTGGCATACGACAATACGATGTCAGCACACGCATGTAACATTGGCGATCTGAAAAAACTTAGAGGACGAGTCCAACATGGCCATCGACTTGTTACTCACAAGTGACATGATGGCCAACCCAAAGAAATTCAATGCAATCTTTGTGACCAAGGGTAAAACTGACACCTCTAGAAATAAGTTGTGCATCAAAGGCGTAGAAATAATGACTGAGTACTGGGTGACGCTCCACGTAGCAATAGACAGCATACTGAATTTTGACCAGCACATTAGCGGAATCTGCAAGGCTGCTGCAGCTCAACTAAATGCCTTAATCAGATTAAAATCAAGCTTCCACTTATGGCCAGAAAAGCACTAATCTAGAGCTACATCTATTCAAATTTTAATTACTGCCCTGTTAGTGTGGCACTTTTCCTTAGCAGAGTCCCTATCCAAAGTTGAAAAACTACAAGAACGAGCCCTTCGCTTCGCATACAATTACACAGCCACATACGATCACCTACATGCATTCTCCCATAAATGTACAAAGAAAGTCCGACGGCTACGCACCTTAGCTTCGAATTCTTTCAAAGGATCAACAATATGAACCCAGTGTATTTGAGAGAGACGTTCTTTTTGCCAAAAAAACATGCATTCGCCCAGGTATCCCCTAAACCTTGCCGTGCTGAAACCAAAGCAAGTTACTTTTGGTTCACGAAGTATTAGTACTCTAGCCCCAAGAGTTTTGTACACACTTCCAGAGCATACTAAATCAAGTGCAAATGAAAGTCTTTTGAAGTTAAATATAAAAATAGGGATGGCTCCAATTGCGTTTTTAACGTAAGTGAGCAAAAGCTTTATATTTGAAGACTTATCTAATAGTTGTGAGCGGATTTTTTTCGGTTTAGTAGGGCTTATCTTCTATGTATTTTGGCTATTGCAAACTCAGATATTGAATATTGTTTATATATATATTATTTATATAAAAACATTATTTATATATTGACGCTTTTTAAAATTTCATTTATCTCGGTATCGTGAACTCTTGTATTTATGAGTTAACTTACGTTTTCCATTTTCATAGCTTAATTCTTTTTTTACCAAGCATTATAAATGCGAAAGAAAGCAAGAACTACAACTGCCCGAGCCGGAAACATACATACATACATACTTCGTTCTATCCTCAACCTAATTCGGCAAATCATCTCTGTTCTTAACTAACAATCCAAACCGATAACGTAATGCTGCGACATTGCCGAGCGACGCCAATCACCAACCACTACCCGTGCGCACCACGTAGAAGGTTTGAATACTGAAACGCAACCGCAGCTTTGATATGGCTGCACAGATTGATGTAACATTTTTGGAAGTGCTATTAATTTTTTCGCTTCTAAGTGGACTATGTGCTGTATCTTTCTTAGACTTTGAAGAATTTTCTTCATTAAAGTACGGCATAGAAATATCTTCAAAGCCAGTGATCCTGCGAGAGGCAAGTTTCAACATTGTAGTAGGCAACTAATTCGCTAGCAGATTTTAAGATTTTGGTTATGTGAAACCAAGTATGTGCTCTGTGACGTTTTCTATTTTTTTTTTTAATGCTACTGGATATGTTTTGAGAGTTTGGTTGACTCTAATATAGTAGAAAAGTTTAATTTGGAATTACGCTAAAGATGGCTTACATAAATTTCTTCTGCAGGTTCCGGTCATCTATTTAAATGTTCTGTCGAATCTGTTTAATTTAGAATCCTGAGCCCAATATAATGCACATGCAATCAAAAAATGGTCAAACATATGCATGTGCTCTTCCTGTTACCATCTTTGTGCCAGGAGATTTAAAACCTGATGTTGCTGCAGAAAACAGTAGTGTGCAAGATCTGCTTGATAAGTCTCTGAATGATTCCTGTTTTCTTCATGTAAGTCGTTGGCGTCATGCATTCTATATGATGCTTTTCTCCAGCTATGATTTGCTTACATTTTGAAGATCATTTAGTGCTTTCTAGTATAGTGAGGTATTGTAACTCGTTATGCTTTTTATATTTATGGTAATTGCTACCATATAGACTCAAAAAGAGTGCTATTTATTAAACATGAAAAGTAAACTCATAAAAACATCAAAAAGCAAAGACAACACAACATAAAAAGTTGACTCGAAAGGCTTTGCTTAATATGCAAACGAATGGTATGTTGTACAATAATGGATGAAAACGACAGCATATCCATTCAAACTTTTGAAGTGCTTCACACCAGTTTATTAATAATAATGTAGAAAACGCATGGATTTCATACATCATAGCTATCCAATAATAGTTGCCAGTTTTAAGTTAAAAAGTTTTTAAAGCTCTAGGTGCACTATTTAAATCATTTAATTTTGAATGCTGTCACATAGTATTGCAATGTGTCAGATAAACACTTTTTTGAAGCCACAAGAATCGCTAACTTTCTATCTTGTTCGCTTTTCCCATGCAAGTTTAATGTATTAAAAGATTTGTACCTGGCAATCCAAATTCCTTTCCATTAGTTATATGTTTTCTTCCATGACAGATGGTGCCGATTAGGCTTATTCTAAATACACGTCAGTGTTGTGAGGTTTTATTTTTCATGAAGGATTTCAGCTTTCTGAATATGTTAGAGGTAATAAGTCAAGTTCTGATAACGTGAAGGATATAGATAAATGATGCAGGAGTTTTAAAAATTTTTAAATTTGAAATATTCGATGAAAACTGTTGATAGAATATCATTCAAGAAATAGTAAAATACTTTGATCTTCTATGGGTGCAGCAGAAATGATTGTTCTCAACTTGTTAGATCAACAGTAAGTGTAGATTAAGCTGAAAATTTGTTTAACATGACTGATTATTTGTAGAAAGTGACTGGCTTTGATATTGAGTCATTCGCAATGATGCATACACGATAAGGTGTTTAAAAAAATCTAAGAGTTGAGAGATTCTTTGCTTTAGTATTTATGTAGATTTCATTGATTTGCTGTATGTTTTTTATTAGAAGAAGGGTTGGTGGACATACAAGGTCTGTTACAAGAAGCAAATCGAGCAGTATCATGTCAATGGTAGGAAAATCTGTTGCTTTTACATGCAAAGATTGAAATCAAGCCCGAAAAATCATGTGGCTCTACAGTTGGTACATGTATCCCCATACAATTGGTATATATATATCAACTCTGTCGTAATATATATATGACGAATATACCGGAGCTCCCAAGCCAACTCTATGCCTTCCTGTCTGGACAGCACCCTGCACCTCTTTTCACTTGGCTTCGACAATGGCGTCGTCAGTTGCTTTCATGATCTGATGATTGGGCGAATTTCTGACACAACCAGATCTGCCGATTCTTGACACATCATTACCAGGTGGACCTTCCCAGCTTTAAACTCCTCCATTAAAGATGAGAAAGGCAACCTGTCATTATGCGCGCGACCCTTAACCATTTTCTAAAAAAAAAAATATTTAGCTTCTGCTGCGTGCGCTCAACCCTCGTTACTGCCACCTCGTACACCTACAGCTGCCACAACAAGCTCGGGAGCAACCCAAAGCAACCTGGAATGCACAAGCTGTCAAGTCGCTTCAGCATGCGTTCTAGCTGGCAATGAATGCCCATCCCTTGCCTCTTATCAGATAACCCACCCTCATACCATCTGCCTAGACTTTTTAACGCCCTGCTCTGACAGCAAGGGAATATTTCCACCAACCACGCTAAAACGTTTAACCACCACCTAGCCTTGCTTAATGGACAGACTTCAACACTTCTTGGTCTTAAATTGCATTCCTGTTCATCCAGTTAGCGCGTCGTCGTGCTAGACCTTTCTCCAACTGCTGCTTCTGATTCGACAATAAGGTCTGGTCATCCATGTAGGCTCTAACTGATGGCAATATCAACCCTTCCCTTACGGACATACCAGCGATTCGTTTCGACACATCTCTTGTCATCACCTCCCGCAGTCTGAGCTCACGAATATCAAATTCGTGGACTGGCTTATCGGCCTGAATCAGCCCTGGGAATGGGGCAAGAGTCCCAACACTCTTATCCATAGCTCCTCAAGGGCTTCCTTGGTAACATCGAAAGAGCCAGATGATCCATTCTTAAATAGCGCCCTGGATAGCTTATAAGGCTTCCTGTAGAACGCCTGCCTCTGCTTCTCACGTCTACGACGCTTTTGAGACTGATACTCAGCCCTCTATTCATCCTTGTGTCTTGCTTTAAGCTTCTCGTACAACTCCATCTTCTTCTCCGTTACAGCAGCCGCGTTCTATCGCCGGCTTGAAAGCTTCTTTTACACTTAGAATTTCGCACGAAGACGCCTGCCAGCCACACCCTTTTGAGGCTGCCTTGCTAGAGCCTTGCTTTACACCAAGTTCTTCTTTGCACCGGTCGTAGCAAATGGCTTTAAATGCTGCTGGTTTCTCCTCCACCCCACCGACGGGACAGCACGGAAGGACATCTCCAAGCTGACCGTCTACCATCAGCCACTTAGCATGGTTTGCAGGTAGGCATAAAATAGGCTCTTTCCTCCGCAACTTTCCCCACTTCAACGGGAGGGGGTCTCCAGCGCTGTGGCTTGAACCCGGGGTGGTACCTCCCACTGTCTTATCTAGCGCATTAATAGAGCAGTCCCTTACTGGCAGACCCGTCTGACACTTCGCATTCCACTTATGCGCCGCTACACCCCTTTTTCCTTTAGATTCCCGACCACACCCGTGTCAAAGATCTCATTTTTAGTTGTAAGTCTAAAACCCAAACCTTTCACATTCCTTCGGGAACCCTATCCAACGCGACTTAACGTGGAAAGACGGTTGCAGCGGGTGAGTAGCCTTTAAATCAAGTGGGCACACACTTACCACTAGACGTAGATATTTCTCCTCTCCTCATATCCTCTTGTGCATGTGTGGGATTTGATGTGCATTTGTGTTTTATATATAGATACATTACATGTACAATAAATACGAATGATATAAGCTACTTAGACTGGCAGCTTCCCATGTCTTCTGTCACTCATCTGGCAACAAGCGAACCCCGCGTACTCGATCTTTTGCTTTGTTTTCAGCTTTATTTCAAGCGTACTTTCGAGATATTTAGATCTTGATGGGAAGATCTTTGCCAGGCTTTGCTGGGGCGTCCTCGCTTTTTTTTTTCGCAACGGGGGAAGCCAGTGCATCGCCGTTTTGATTGATACTCTGTTACTCATGTGGAGGATATGGCCGGTGAACCGGAGTCTTTCTTAATCGACAATATTAATGAAGATTGGTTTCGCCATATCTGTGAAGGATCGCTTCGTTGGTGATGTGGTCGGTGTGATGAATTTTTATAATTCGGGCGGGGCAAGCGTTGAGCTTGGTGTTGATTGAATTTATCGCTGGAGTGAAAGGTGGTCGGTATTACGATCAAGTTGAGCGGGCGAAGCTTTACCTTCAAATGGTCAGAGACGATCAGATCTTGCTCATGTCGCGAAATACTTCGGAAGCCTTTCCTGTGCGGGATTTTACGTCCACCTCAGCGTCGCTGAAGTGAGCCATCACGCTAACGAGATTTCCCTACTACTTCTTGCTGTTGTATACCGACGTAGATCCCATGTTGTTAGCTTATTGGACTTTAGTTCTTGGCGACGAGCCAGGAGTTTTTCCAGGTGCGCGATCCATCGACCTTCGGTGACAGCCAATGATGCCAGTCGTCGGATGTTGGTTGAGCCTCTCAATGAGCTAAAGCACGTGCCCACAAAGTGAGGCTCGGACGACTGGTCGATGCTCCAACTATCGTGAAACTGTCATCGCGATGTCCCCTGTTTCCAGGAGACACTCTTTGCGAAGGCCTTCCCTGCAGACGACGGCGTCGTACCGTTGCTGGTTAGGTCTTCTCAGGAGATTTTCCTATCGGTTTTGCTACAAAAACTAACCTGCTTGCCCACCAACCGCCGCGTGGAGGCTCTCCTTGTTGGTCGACTCGACTGACCTACAAAGTATAGTGGTCGTGTATATGGCTCCGGCTCGCGTATTTGACATATGTCTATAAGAATCGAACCCAAGGTCCAGCAGATGCGCTCGCACTTAAAGTCATCATTCACTCCTATGTCGCCTGAACGACTCTAAGCCAAAGGTCCAAAAGACGAGCTGGCGCTGAAAGTCATCATTCGCTGGTACTTTGTAATAAAAGGGCTGTTTCGGAGTTACGAAGTAACTACCAACACTTAAACTGCGCGAAAGTTCTTGTTGTAAAAGGCACAATCCGCTTATCCCAGTAAACTTTCGTAGTTGAGTAGTGAGCTAAGGAAATTACTCAGTGCTATTTAAGGGAAAAGTGGAATCTGTTTATTGCGGAATGCTCAACAAGGAAATGCCGAATACGACGCTAGAGTATGTTAAAATGTTTTTTTTTTTCTGTTTTGATATGAGAAGTGGCTTCTTCTGGAGTTGCTACACGAAAAGACTTTAATATTCCATCTTTTCTTCTGGTGCGTAAGTGCTTGTTCGAGGTGACCTTTTTACCTCACGATGCACTGTAGTTAAACTGTAGTCAATTATCGCCTCCTGTGTGTCCTCTATTTGTTATAATGAATCATTAGGCAAAATACCATTCAACGCTCGACAATCACAGTGTCGATACGCATGCAAAGGGTAGTCCTCTAGTTTGCTCAAGCAGCTACTGCTGAGCTTATTGTTGCATTGTCATGAATGCAGTGAACTTGTGCATGCCATCATTGCTATTTTCTTGAATAATAATGCTACGAATTATTCTTGAATTAGTTTGATTTCAGGAGGAGCTGATAGTTTTAGATACAGTTTGCTCTGATTGTTGTAAACATGCAATGCGGGCTGCATCAGCTGTGACAATAGTCATTTCATATAGCTCGTTCTCCTTTGAAATCTTACCTGGTGGCTGTCTATTTCAAGCTAAATCTTTCGTTTCTAAACCAACCTAAAATGCCGTCACTATGGGAGGCTGTGTATTTACTTATTCCTTGAACTGCCCCTGGTGGTAAATCTTTAATTCCGAGGGACTCACGCCTGTGGAATACACAAGTAAAATATTTGTGCATTCCTGCCTGTATGCATAGGGGAAAAAATACCATAAAATAAATGGTATGAATGGCAGGGAGTTTGGCGTATTTTTATGAGGCTAATTTATTCTTTGTTTCAACTTAACGTTTAAGAAAGATAAGCTTGGTTCAAGCACTGCATGAAAGCATTTGAGAAGTCCCAGGTGTGCACCTTGAACCATTCAATGCAGCAGCTCCTCTGTCCAGAAGATGATTTGGTTGACTAAAGTTGTAAAACCTATGAACTCATCCCACTTATGTTGATTTAGAACACTTTCTTATGTGAAGTCAAGGCTGTACCTAGCAGCTACATGGTTTTATACTGTTTGCATACCTGCCTTCATCCGCTATAACATATAAATAAGCCATGGAGACACCTTAAACCCGTAAGTTGTGTGGATTCTCAAATGTTTTGCGAAATCTTCGAGTGTCCTGTCAAGAATTTGAAGTTGATTTTAAATTTTCTTTAAGTTTTGTGGTGCAAGTGTCAATCACCAAGCTTATGATGGATGTTTTGCTCAAGCATTTTGTGTGCCATTACCCCTGAATTCTTTGTCTACAATGTGGGACTCAAAGTCTGCTAAATAACTATTCATCTTTAACGTTATCCGAGTTTGTTTAATGAAAGAATCTTTAGACTGCTGACTTGTGGGTTTAAAGAAACTATAAATACACGAAAAGGTGGTCAGACTTGCAGCATAATAATCTAGCACACCTTTATTAACTGCGATGATGAACGTTGATACGTGGTGATCAAATTTGATAGCTACATGGAGACCTTGCATTTTAGAAGATAAAGGAACCGATAATTATATACTGATTCTCTGGAACATCTCACGCCATAATTTTGCAAACTTGCACGTGTTTAAGAGCTGTTTAGTGCTGTTCGCAACTCCTGCAAATCAACGACTTACCTGACGTCGAGTGCTAAAAAGATCAAAAAACACCTTTTTTTAGGGACTTAGAGAATTTAATACTGCCAAGAACGTTTGCTCTTAAAACGCAACTCATTACAATGCTCGGTTGCGCACAGCACTAGCCAAAGTAGAGCGTGCAAAATCAAGTTCCGCACGGTCAAAAAAGAAGAACGAGCAAATATCGGCCATGCAATGCTGAAAGCTGTCAATAGGCCAATTATTGTCGCGCCAAGCTCTTTTCTACTTCGGATACGTTCGAGTTAGCTCCCGCGGGTGCGCTATTGCGTCATGGGTTCGATTCTTACAGACATATGTCAAAGACGCCTCCGGCTCAGCGCGTGCTGTAAGCGGAGGAAAAGCAGCGCGACAGGATGTGGCCTTGTCTGATTCCTGTGGTGATCTCCAAGAAGTCCGCGAGGCCATTCACGGTCTTATCTGGATCGCCGGCACAAATGCTTGACGCCTTTGATGCGAAGAAATCCCACGTTGTTTCGTCAGGCGAGAATCTGTTCCTTGCCCGATCGACCGCTTTTGAACGCGGTGACTTACTCTCGCTTCTGTTTACTCCCGCGGTTTGTGGTGTAGGGCGTTCGAGGGAGGACAGCGGAGAGTACTTTGGCAGGTGCGGAGAGGAGTGTGATGCCTTTCCGAATGGTGCGCGTAGAGGTGTTGCTGTCCTTTCGTAGCTCGACGACGGCACCTGTTCGCCTGTCCTCCGGAACTGGCCATGCTTCTCCAGGATGAGTCAGGGTGGTGCGGGTCTCGCTCGATCAGATTTTATCTCCGAGCAGCGATCGACTCGACTTTAATTTCACAAAGCAAAGTTTGAAAATTGAAAATGTCCTCTGCATTGCACGTGCATGCTTGCATGGTGAAGGCCTTACTAAGTATGAAAAGAGAGTGGTTTTCGTTGTGGTCGAATCAAATGGTTGCTTTGATTTGCGTTTTTGCTGATGCAAGCTTTCAAGTTTGCTTGATATTTGCTCTAATTTTTGTTTGTTTGTTGTTGTGCGTTTCTCGTTTGGTTTCATGTCATGTAACTTCATAGATAAAGGTGAGTCTGATGGGGCAACAACCATTCTTGGGCACTTTTCATCCGAGGATCAATGGAAAAAAATTGAGGTTGGGTTTGCACGTTTCTGATTATGTCTCCCTGATATTTGTGTATGTGCGCTTGTGTAGAAGCAAACGTTGCTTGCTTACCTCTGATGGCGGCAGCTTGACTTTCGGCAGTTGGCGAGGTTGAGTTGTGTCATGTCTGGTCTGATAGGCAATTGAGGTTGTGTCATGGTCTTCCTAAATATTCTATAAGTATCAAATGTAAGTGCCGCGAATTGAATGTTGTGCGTATTCTGCTTGCTTCTGTAAATTCTTTCTAAAGTTTTGGTGCTCTTTTCGTCCATGTGCCTTACATTATGTGGTAGTTATGCCTTTGGATCTTGCTTTTGTTCACAGGAAAATTCTCGTTTACGATATCACAATCAGTTCTATTTGAATGGTTCGGTTTGTGATCTCACTGGCAAGCTAAGAAAGACCACTGTTCAGGTTTGGTCCTCGGCAGATATGGAGTTACCTTGTAGGGCTTACCTCGTTTCTTGTAGTTCAATATACTAAGCCTGTCGTCCTTTAATGTTGCTAATCTGCATCGATGATGGTGTTTCATTTTACGAGTGCCATTTGTGTAATATTCTTAGCAGCCACTAAAGATTGCTGGCGGTTAGATCCAGATATATAGACTTGCTAGTCGAAGTTGTATTTATTAATTTAGTTTGTTTGCGATGACCCCGACAGAGAGGCAACTAGTATAATGCGTGTCGAAGAGCCATCAACATGTGAATACAAGATCAGCATGCATGCGCATTCTCTGTGTTTACACCCAATGTTTCATCGTGAAGAAAAGGAGAAAGCTACTGAGATACTTTGTTCTCCAGCACTTAGTGAAGACCAGTACGAGAAATACATGCAGAAAACTCGAGGTGAGAGCGAAATTGAAGGGCATGAATTTTTTGTTAAGTATGTATGTATGGGTGTATGTATTTATGTATGTATGTATGTATGTATGTATGTATGTATGTATGTATGTATGTATGTATGTATGTATGTAT
>QQSS02189173.1:0-13314 GCA_003687565.2 Craspedacusta sowerbii | reverse complement strand
AAGCAGGCGGTTATTGCGAAGCAGATACATTACGAAGCGAATCAGCAACTAATATTGCGAAGCAGCCAATCACCGAACCATGACATTGTTGCGAAGCAGCGAAGCAGACGAAGCGGGCGAATCGGGCTGCCGCTTCGCTTCTCTTCGCTTCGTTTTTTATTGCGAAGCAAGCGAATAATAAGGAAGCAGCGAAGCTTGTTGCGAAGCATGCCCATGCTTATTGCTCTCTAACTTAGGCAAAGTAATCGAGAAGGAGATGTTAGCGCGTCTTTACGAGTTTCTAGAATCTTCTAAAATTATTTATGATCAACAATTCGGTTTCCATAAACAACATTCGCCTAATCACGCGTTAGTTAATCTCGCTAATAACGTAAGTGATATACTAGACCGCGACGAATTTTCGTGTAGCTTATCGTTGGATTTGCAAAAAGCGTTTCATACCGTTAATCTAAATAAATTTTCTTGCAAAAGCTGGAAGTATACGGTACTCGTGGAGTTTGCATTTTGTGGCCATCTTTATACATTATAGGACGAAAGCCATTCGTTGCAATTGAAGATGACTCTCTATGATGTGCCCTATTGATTTTGGTATTCCCCAAGGTTCCGTGCTTGGGACCCTGCTGTTTCTCGTTTATATGAACGATTTTTATAAGTGTTTGTCTTCCAGCTTTGCTTAGCATTTTGCTGACGATACTGTTGATACTGATACTGATGGGTAGACTTACTCTGAAGATAAAAAACTAGAAAATATATTTATCTTGCAAAGTAAAGTACTTAGGCGTTGTACTCAACTCGAGACTCTCGTGGAGATTTCACGTTTCCGAACTCTAAAAAAAAAAACTCACGAGGGCAATCGGACTTCCCTCTAAAGTTCGTTATTACGTTGATGCCTGGGTACAAAGATTTATTGGAAATTGCTTAGCAACTTATCACGATCGAGTTACAGGAGAACTAGCAGAGTCAGAAGCGAACATTATTCGTGAGGAACAAAAGGTAGCCCTCAGCGATGAATATAAGCAGCTACAAAAGGGCAAGCCTGTGCATCCTTTTTCAAACCCTTTTCTTGATGATGGCGGTCTTATCCGTGTGAACAGTCGTCTACGATTTGCAGATATTTTGCCACACAATGCAAAATTGCCTATCATCGTTCCGAAAGGCTCATGGGTAACCAGGCTCATCATCATGTCATATCACGAAAAAGATGGGCATGCGGCTGGAACAAACCATGTCCTGTCGCTCATCTTGCAGCGTTTATGGATTCTTTTATTTGATAGTCATGTCATCAACGTAATAACGAACTTTAGAGAGACGTCCGATAGCCCTCGTGAGTCTTTTAGAGAGTTTGGAAACGTGAAATCTCCACGAGAGTCTCGAGTCGAGTACAACGCCTATGTACTTCACTTTGGAAGATAAATATATTTTCTAGTTTTTGATCTTCAGAGTAAGTCTATCCATACGAGACTTTCATTTAGGATGATATAAAAGAATATTGGTCTTGGCAACGTTTAAAGATAATCTGTTGGCGCAGAGCCAATCCAAGATTTTGGATATTTCATGCGTCATTAGCAATTTCAAGAGCCTAGAAGATAAGCAACTAAAAGATATGACAGTATCGTCAGCAAAATGCTGAGCAAAGCTGGAAGAAAAACACCTATAAAAATCGTTCATATAAACCAGAAACAGCAGGGTTCCAAACAAGGAACCTTGGGGAACACCGATTGAATTGATAAATATCCGGTTCGCGAGTCTGATTCATTCCAGGTCAAAGAAAACGATGGTACGGGCGATCTTTACAGGTACATTTCTGCCACATCGCAAGCCAGGGCCACGGGAGATTGAAGAAAACGAAGTAGTATCTCCACCAGATCAGTAACTTTGGACAAGCATGGATGCAGTCATTTAAAGACTCATCGTGAAATTTTGAGGAAGCGTCAAAAACTATTCTTGTCTTGGTTGTCTCTTTTTCCGGCTTGGAGATGCAGAAGTGTTGAAGGTACCAAACACCATTTCTTCCCGAACGTGTTCGTTGACTTTCGTCACATATCCCTTCTTGACGTAATCTTCGATCACGTTTTCATATTGTTTCCGACGAACGGAATCTTTCAGCAACTGTCTCTCCACGGTTTGTAATCTGGAGAACGCCATTTCATAGTTATTTGGTAGTGTCTTTAGGTATTTCCACGGCATTGCGACTTGTTACCTTCCATTCGTGAATTGAACGGACTTTCTTACAGTTTCCTGTGCATTCCTCTCGGAGTCACTCAATTTTGCGACTGGCTCTTCAGTCTCCAACTCCTCAATTTCCGCGTAGTCTGCCCCGATGAGTTTATCAACTTTATCCGGAATCCCGACCTTTGGAACCTTGATACCGTTCAGGTGATTCCATTTTGAGGATATTGTTTGCCAGTTTACTGGTCGCATTTTTCCAGTTACTTTTGTTGTAGTCTATGCACTAATACGTTGTTCGAATCCCCCATCTGCGCAAGACGCATTTGACTTCCATGGACGACAACTTCTTGATGTGACCATTCAGTTTGCTCGCTGACAAGGTTTCCATCGGTCCCGTTAGGCCAAGTTCGGCGGCCACGTCCACGTTGATATACGTTTTAGTGCTAGCATCATCAAGCAATGCGTTGAGCTGCATTTCCTTTGGACCATTGCAAACTATGACTGGAACCGTCCGCGGAGCTGTTGTAGGGAGCGCGTCGACATCCGATGCCACCATTGATTGGTCAGGCGCAATTGCCTCACCAGACACGCTATTCCTTCGATTAGTTCTTGTCGCACTATTTTCTTGATGCAGCAGCTGATTATGGTTCTTGTCACACCCGTTAACACCACACGTTTGAGTCCTTGTACAATCCGCTCCTCCATGTGTTGGAGCAAGGCAGCGAAAACACATCCGGTGCATTTTGGCTTGTTCCCACCGTTGAGGAAAATCCAATTTCTCGAATGTTTTACTGGGTGATTTTTTCCACAAATGACGCATGTGATCTTGCCTGTTTTTTTTTGTATTTCGGTGCGTCGTCTCCAAACATGGTCTGCTGGCTATCTTTGAAACGTGTCCCCATTCCCTTGATCGCTTCAGCAGCTACAGTCTGATGTTCTGCTTCACGTTTTACCCATGCATGAAGTGCCTTCAGAATGTCAGGTTTGATGCTCTCCAACCATCTTTGATAGTCGGTCAGCATGGTTTCGGTGAGCTTTTTCGGTACTTTTGTACACAAAGAACATTTGCCAAGCTCTTACACTTGTCCTGTTTCTTCTAAATTGATCACGAGCACGTCCAGAAGGTCTCCAAGCTTTTCTAAATCTTTTGCGTTCCCTGGGCGGATAGGTCGGCAATGTTCGAGATCCTCAAAATTGATTACAATTTGCCGTGGTAGTCCTCCGTACTTTCTTTCGAGACGCGCCTTGGCTGCTTCGTACGCAGCCCCGGAATGTCCCAGGCTTTCCACAGTCCTCAGCGCCTCTCCCTATAAGTAGTGGCGTAGTTGAAGCAGCTTGTATTCTGGTGTTGCCGGCGCTTGGTCAACACATGTGATAAAGGCTGCTCTCCATCCAGGTTAGGCGCGCTTTTCATCCGAGAAAGTTGGGATGGAGACTCTCTGCAGCTGCCTCCACATATCACGTCCAAGTTCATCGTGACGAGTTTTTCCGCGGAAGTCTCTTGTTATCACGTGACTATCTTCTTGAGTGCGCGTCTAGTCATCAGGCCAGGGGTTTTCCCCAGAGCGCCAAACTGCCACAATTGGAGAACTATACGGCTTTGCGGACAACTCGGCTGGTTGCCCTGTAAACGTAATAGGCCTTTCTGAGCAGCTCCCGTTATCGCTCTCCTTGTCACACGCATCGTCATTATTGCCATCCATGCCGCATCCGGCATGTCCTCGACTGCTTTCAAAACTGTCCTCGTTCAGATCCTTGAGATGCATGTCCAGCTCCAGTTTTTGGGCGAGGTAAGCAGCTTTGAGCTCCTTTTTTTGTTGGAGATTTTTGCCGCTCTTTTGCGACGCTCCCTTACGACAGATTGTTCCATTACCTCGGGGTGTTTTAATATTGAGGAAATTCGGCTGGCCAGTTCTTCGTTAAGAGCATCGAAATGTTCATTATATTTAATGTCTACGTCAGCGAATTCCCTTCTTATAATTTCTATTTCGGCAGCCACTTTCTCCACTTCTTCAAATTTCTATCTTTGTAGGTAGACGTGGGAGAGATGACGTAGAGTTGACTGCAACTCCTCCTCCGTTAACTCAAAACACCGATTCGCGTCACTAAGGCCATCGCTTGTTTCATCGTTGTTGATTAGATGCAACAGCCTCAGCTTCGCTTTATTGAAAGCGGGCTTAGCGATGACTTTGTTACTTACTGCTTCTGCGATTGACTCCGCGTCAGTCTTGCCCTGCTCCTCCAAAGCAGTTCGATTCTGCCTTTTATTTGGTTGCTTCTTTCGACCCGCCATCGACAAGCGATAACCACCCTCTGCTACCAATTTTGTTGACGAGACGAAGGTGGTGAACGCGATTATTGTTCTCTTTAAACAAGTGCAGTGGTGATCGCGTTAAGAAGCCAAACCGAAGCCAAAGAACACAATTGCTGTCCTTGTCTTTTTCTTCTCTCTTCACTATTTGACTGACCTATCTTACTCGCTCCGCATATTTATGCTAATCAATGCCTTCATCTATTTTCACATCTCTTTTGGTTATCATAATAAACATAATTCGCCAGACTGCATAATTGCTGCGTAACTCCACAACAAACATTAATTTAAAAAATACATTAAATTACAGCTGCCATGGAGACTGATCAAATTTGCGTTGACATAACTGCTGTCGCCTCGGTGACAGTCCGTTGCCTAACCAGCGCGTCAGACAACAGATGCGTTGGCATGGTGATAGTCCTCCACTCCAGGCTCTGCGCCAACAGATTATCTCTAAACGTTGCCAAGACCAATATTCTTTTATATCATCCTAAAGGAAAGTCTCGTATGGGTAGACTCACTCTGAAGATCAAAAACTAGAAAATGTATTTATCTTCCAAAGTGAAGTACTTAGGCGTTGTACTCGACTCAAGACTCTCGTGGAGATTTCACGTTTCCGAACTCTCTAAAAGACTCACGAGGGCAATCGGACCTATCTCTAAAGTTCGTTATTACGTTGATGATATGACTATCAAATCATAATATTACAGTTTGCTTCACACCCACCTTACATTTGATTGTCTTACTTGAGGCATGTCCAGCAAAAATACCCTAAATAGGATTTCCATGCTAAAACGGCAAGCTATAAGAGTAATTACGTTTTCCGATTATTCCACTCCTGCATCAAACTTACACTCTCAACTGGAAACTATGAAACTGGAAGACGCAATTACACTAAATTTGGCCTTATGCATGCATGACTGACATTGGAGGAGGCTTCCAAGGACCTTTGACAACTTCTTTAACTTTCACACTTCCAAAGTGAATACGTGAGCAAGTGAATTAGCAAAATTATCAGTAGCCAACTTTCAGAAAGGAAAGTAAAGTGTTATTGGCAGGTACTTATGCGTAACTTGAAATATATACACTTACTTTGTAACTTCTGATTCCTATCCAAGATCTTGCATTTCTATTGAGTGCACTGGGTAGTTTATCAAAATATTAGGTGTTGGATGGAATATCTTTGCAATTAATTTTAGAAGTGACCTATATTTCCTTCGAAGAATGGTGTTACCTCCACTGGCAGGTCTTAGAAAGTCGCTGCAGATGTCATTTTCGGACGAATGTACTCATATAGTAATTTCTGATATCTTTTACGCATCGTGCACTTCTGTTGAGTCCCTGATGTGGTTGATTTGGTGATTAATTTGGTGATGAGATGACTAAGGCAATTATTTTATGTCATCTGCCTTTCGATAGAATATCGTAAGATATTTCTTTACTTTTGGGAATCGCCGTCTCACTTTGTAGATGCTTTGCAATCTTGTGAGCGTTTCCTTCGTATTCACTCCGAATTGTGTAGACTGAACTGTGCACTAAGACACATCACATTTCATTCAATGGCACTTGTTTTGATCCATTCAAAGTGCTTCAAAGTCTTATATCAATGTCGAAATGGAGCAAGGACTGATGATAAAATTAGCATCAATATGAGTCGCTACCCAGACGGGATATAACCTCATTATCTGTACCGTAAATGAGAGAGTACTCTCATAGTGTGTGTAAAATGTCAACGCAGACTCAGATTTTGGTGGCATTCTCAATCCTCTTAGCCATGAGGCTATAGAAGATGCACTTACATTTTCAGTTTTTCCTTCGAGTTCACTCTTCTTTATTTTATGTGTTTGAGGTCTTTATTAATGACATTTTTGGAGAAAAAAATCTTGTTGTTGTAGTTGTTGTTGTTGTTGTTGTTGTCAATGGTAAAGTTGCCAGTTTAATTTTAGACACCGGCAGCCAAAGATCTTATATATCAGAAGGCCTAAGTAAGAGTCTGGGACTGAAGGTAGTGAAGTCAGAATACCTAAAAATAAATACGCTAAAGAGCAATGACGCACATCATAAACGCTGTGAGTTAGCTCAGATCAGGGTGCAGGGTTTGAGCAGTAAAGAAAAGGTAGTCGTCACTGCTTGTGTTGTGCCGAATATTTCTCCAAAGCCAGGTAGTCATAGCATTGAATTGGTCTGGAGTCAGTGTCCGCACTTGGATCCTCTTGACTTTGCCGATGTTGACATAGATGACCAAGTTCTCCTTCCGAACCGGATTGAGCTGCTATTGGGAGCTTACTTTTATTGGGCGTTTACTTTTGACGAAGAATTAAGAAGTGGCAATAATAATCCGGTTGCGATCGCGTCAAAATTAGGTTGGATTCCGTCGGGATCAGCTAAGGGAAAGGTGTCTTTAGGGGAGGATAGGGTGAGCTGCGCTATGTTTACAAAAAGTGAAAAGGCAGAAAGGTATGAGAATGAAGGCAATTGCTTAATGGACGAAGTGAGGTGCCTTTGGAGTTTGGAATCATTTGGCGCCCCCTAATGAGTCTGGCAACAATTTGTTTGATAAATTTAAGGATTTGGATCGTTTTAATGGTAGGAGGTATGAAGTTTCATTGCCTTGAGGAAAGGACCGTAACCTACTAGGGTGATATTTTCGAGCTCAGTAAGAAACGATTGCTAACGCTAATTAATAGGTTAAGAAAGCAACCTGATGTACTAGAGCAGTACAATGAAGTTATAGTATGTCAGTTGAAGGAGGGTATCCTTGAAGCGGTACCAAATTATGCGCCCGCTGTAGATGGTTCTTATTCTATGCTTCATCACGCTGTTGTGCGAACAGATTAGGTAACTAACTAAGTTGATGGTTGTTTTTTTATTCTAGTTCAAAGTTTAATGGAGCGTCCTTAAATCAAGCTCTTCACGAAGGTCCCTGCTTGTTGCCAGAACTAGGAAAAGTTTCGTTACCCTTTCGGTTTTTTAAAATTGGTCTGGTGGCAGACATAGGCAAGGCTTTCACCAAGTAGAAACGCAGATCAGGATCGTGATTTTTTACGAGTTTTATCGGTAAGAAACCTACGCGAAGAAAAAATGCAAAATATGGCTCTAAGATTTACTAGGTGTGTATCGGGGGTCACTTTAAGCCCCTTCCATTTGCTGGCAACTTTAAATTGTCTTTTCGCTACGTATGAGCGTATCCATCCAATATTAGCCTCTGAACTGTGGCATGCTATGCATATAGATGGTTTAACGTCTGGTCCAGACGACTTGATGAGCTGCGTCGAGTTGGCCAAGTCTGCTTGACAAATTTTGCAAGAAGGAGAAAGTTTTGAACAAATTCCAGCGAGGTAGCAGCCAAAATTGGCTTTGAATGCGCGTCATCAAAAGCGGGAGGATTTGAGGAAATAACTTTCTCAGATTACATAACCAATGCAAGCAAAGGTGCTTCAGTCGAGTCTGAAACTGAGGTAATTGGTTTAATTTGGAACCGAAGCTTGAATGAATTTGTTTTTAAACTTAAAGCCCTTAAGGAGATAAACACTGGCTCGGAAGTTGCTAAACGTTTTGTGTTGAAACTAGTTGCTAAAAACTTTTACCGGCTGGGAACAATTAGTCCAATAATTTTTACGTTGAAGATTTCATTTCAAGATATGCGCTCCCGTAAGTGCGGCGGAAGCAAGAGCAATAAGCGAGTGGTTAAATGAATTAGAAGTTGCTGGTTGTCTGTTTGTGAGCAGGTTTCGTCTCGTAACTGAATGCCGTATGGTTGATTTGACTCAGCTAATAGGATTTTTTCGATGCAAGCCAGTTTGTATAAGGGGCAGTTTTATATGTTCGCACCGGTTTTGGGAGATTAAGTAGACGTGAACATTTTCATAGCCAAGTCGAAGATTGTACCCATTACGAAACAAACCATGCCGAGGCTTGAACTTTTAAGTTCCTTACTGTTTGCCCGACTGGTAAAGTTAATTCGTGGCCTTCTGCAAACAGTATTTTCAATTGAAAATGAGATTTATTTATCCGACTCAAAGACTGCATTGTGTTGGGTAAAAATAGGAATCAGCAATAAAAGCAATACGTCGAGACCCGAGCGGTAGGGATTCGTAGTGTTACTCCTCCATCGCCTTTGAGATATGTGCCGGGAGAGTGCAATCATGCAGATATAATATCACTAGGGTGCACGGCATCAAACTTGAAAAGTAACACTTGGTTTAAGGGTGAAACTTGGATGAAGTTGTCAATGAAACAATGGCCAATTGGTTTTCCTCATGTTGCTGTGAAACCTGATGGCGCATTGGAGATAAAGGGGTCTGATATGAGAACATTTCAAGATTGCGAAAGTTTAGTTGTTGTCGCTTTGGATATATCAGCGGTACTTTCCTCTTCTAAATACAGTAGCTCCAGGAAACTGTTAGGGCTACTGCCTTCGTACGCAGATTCATTGAAAAATCAATAATCTTATAGAAGGTCGTGCATAACGATGATGGTGGTCTGGTGGATGGTGGATTGGTGATCTTTGCGTGGAAAAAGTGGAAGGAGCTGAGAGGTCGTGGTTGTTGTCAGATCAGAGAGGCATGGAAACTGACGGTACTTTCAAGTCTGAGTCTGTTTCGAGATGTATTTGGATTACTTAGAGGTCGTAGTCGACTTGAAAACTCAGACTTGGTAGAAAAACAAAAATTTCCTGTAATGTTAACAAGGAAAAATAATCTGACCGAACTTATAATCATGGATGCACATCGTCGCGCGTTCCCTATGGGTTCCAACAGCACCATTGCCCTTGTATGGACAAAATTTTGGGTCCCAAGTTGGCTCGTGAGCTTTTAAATAATTGCATTGTTTGCAGGAAACATAACGGGAAAGCGTATCTTCCTTACCAAGCGCCACCTCTATCAACAATTCGAGTGGTGTTTGAAGAGTTATTTTCCTCTACAGGTCTTGACTTTGCTGGCCCCTTGTATATCAAGACTAAATGTGCACAGAATTTTTCTTCTAAGGTTTATTTTTACTGCTGACTTGTTCTGCGTCGAGGGCAATCCATCAGAGCTTGTGCCGGATATGACGTCGAACAGTTGTGTTTGTGCCCTACGCAGATTTATCGGGGTGCCGAAGCTTATCTTCAGCGACAATGCCAAAACCTTTAAGGCAGCGAGACTAAATCAGTTGCACTAGGTCGAGGCGTAAAATGGAGCTATAATTTGACAGAGGCTCCATGGACCGGCGGAGTGTTTGAAAGGATGATTGGAGTGACGAAAATAAGTTTGAGAAAGTTTCTTGGATAGGCTTGTGTAACTTGCGAGGAACTTGAAACTATACTTTTGCAGGTGTAAAATCATTATCAACGATCGGCCTATAAGCTATGTTGATGCATGTGATTACGTCAGATGCTGTAACTCCAAATCATCTTTTATATGCACGACGACTGGCAGCCTTGGTAAGTGAAGCTTCTATGTGTGGTGATGATGTTGGTGGTAGTTGTAACCTAACTAGACGATTCTTTTATCGATTGAGGTTAATTGAGAAGGCGAAAAGGAGGCGGAACAAAGAGCATTTATTAGAACTGTGCCTTTGTGTTAGGCGTGCAAATCTATTTAGTGCTAGCATTAATGTGGGTGGTGTTATTTTAGTTCAAGACAGAGTGCCGAGCAGTATGTGGCCACTAGCTCGGGTGGAGAGTTTAATCATTAGAGGAGACGGTTTGGTCAAGGGGTTAGGGTTTGCTTGGGATTTAAACGGGGTTCAAGCTATTCGAAGTCTACATTAGTGGAGTGACCCTCACAGAAGCTGTACCCCTAGAGACTAAGCTAGTTTAACATTCTGGAGAAACTGGGTCTGGGCTCACTATAGGGGGGATCGAAGGATGCCCTACTCGGGAAAGTAGCACAGGGTAGAGAAGCTCCTTTAACTTGTCTTGGAGAAGACTTTAGCCGTAAAACTTTAAGACACATCGAAGCTACCCGGTCAACGCGCGAGGGGGACGCTAAGCGTATAGATGATGCTTTGCCTGAAGATGATGCGGTTCAAGTAGTTCGAAGCCTACATTAGTGAAGCGATCCACACAGAGGCTGTACCCCTAGAGACTAGACTAGTTAAACACTCTGGAGAAACCGGCCCTGGGCTAACTATAGGGGGGATCGAAGGGTGCCCAACTCGGGAGGGTAGCACAGGGTATAGAAGCTCCTTTAACTTGTCTTGGAGAAGACTTTAGCCGTAAAACTTTAAGACACATCGAAGCTACACAATCAACGCGCGAGGCCGAAGCTAAGCATAAAGATGATGCTTTGCCTGAAGATGATGCGGTACGTGATGAAGATGTTGTCCGAGATGAGGCATGTCTAAATATCGAAATATCGACACGTCGTTCAACGAGTGCTGCAGCAGCCACAGTTGATTTTATGCGAAGGGCACTACGATCTCGAGTGAAGTAGTGGTCTGATTGTGCAATACACTGATTCCAGTGCCAGATTACGAAGTGGAGTCTGCTTCTTTGATGGCATCCGACTACTCAGCCGTTGCAGGAGTCATAATGCCTTGTATGCAAAATTGAATTTTAACACTTGAATTTTTTAAAGATTATTATGGAACATGAGGATGCTGAAGTTTGCAACGGCAAGAAGAGGTGCAATCTTCATGGCGGCAGTGTCGCGAAGCGGAAGACCCTTGGCGATGCGGCATTGGAGCAAAAAGTCATATCCGACTATCGGGGTCTTAAAGTTTGCCGAAAGGAACGTTTTGTAAATATTTGCTTGCTTTTACGTAGTGGTGATTGTACGTTTAGTCAGTGTACGGATAGCCGCGCAGAAGAAAGGTCGCAAGACGAGGGTAAGGAGTTATCTTCTTGTGTGAAACTTGGGTTGTGCCTTGTGATCCCTCATAGGCGGACTTGGGGCTGAGAAAGTCAGAACGTAGTTATATAGATCAGAAGAGAGTTTCTTACGGGCAGCTGCACTGAGCACGTAGATTCACGAATTTATTGAACCTTGTTAAACCAGTTTAGCCAGTTGAAATTAGAATCAGTTTAAATTCTCTGATTGGCCTCGTTTAACATAGATATTTTGCTCTTTTGCATTTCACAGCATGCACTACCAAATGAGTTTATTGTGTGATAGTATTCTCCCAGATTCCGGCTCCGCTGATGCTGTTTTGCAATTTTCTTGTTATTATAGTAATTATTTTTTAAATCGCCATAGGTTCTGCTTATTGTTAACAATGATGTGTAATAGTAAGGACAAGTGCTGGTCTTGCGGTCGTTTCATACCTAATCTATTTAATCAATAACTCTCTCAGAACGCTGTCGATACATTCATCTTGAGTGTCGTAATATTCTAGCCGATGAATAAGCCACAGGCAGGAAATGGAAGTGTCCATCCTGTCTTGCAAAAGTACTTCCATTTGCAACGAGCAAGCGATTCAAGCAATGCCTTCATAGACCTAATATCAAATTCTAACTATAAAATAAACAACCTTAACATGGAACCTACACAATCCATTAGCGTTAGAACTTTATTAGCCAAGAAACCTGGAAAAATGTCTGCTTCGACGAGCTTTTAAATATAATAGTAAAAAATAAGTATTATGATATCAACGAGCTTAATAAGTTGCGTATTGAACAAGAAACCTTACTGGAATTCTTACACGTAAACATAGCATCTATGGCAAAGCATCTAGATGAATTGGAAATTCTGCTCTCGTCAGTATAATATAAGTTTCCAGTAATTACTATTTCCGAAACGCGCCTAACAGAACTTATAGAAATGACTTACCAAGCTAGACCAACGTTGACATGAAAACGCTAAGGCAAGCCGGAGGTGTCGGTATTTATATTCACAATTCCTTCTTTAAGTCTACCAAAACACGCCATGATCTACGTTTTCACTCTGAGAATGAAGCTGAAGCAATCTTTATTGAAATCGCACAAAAGAATAGGGAAAACTTCATTAGCGGGTGTGTCTACTAACATCCTCATATGCGTATACAAGATTTTATGAACTCTTTTATATTAAAAAAAAACCTTAAACACGCTAAGCAAGAAGAATAAATTTGTTGAGCTAATGGGAGATTTCAAATTGACCTTTTACATTATGAGAATAATATCGACAACATGCGATTTTTGTGACGCGATGAGTTATAATTTCTACCAACCACTGATTCTGCAACCTTCTCGTGTGTCATTGCGCTCCCACACATTCATAGACAAAATTTTTATTAACAATGTTAAATATGGCTTGATTAGTAGATACACAACTAGTAAAATATCTAATAATCTAATAATAAATAAAAGTCAACATGTTGATTGCTCCAATGAAAAATTACGTCATCTTACTATCGAGAAAGTTAAGTTGCAAGAGAAGCATGAGACTACCGGGGGTTGTTGTTGTCGATCAATAAAAGGGATTCTTCGGGTAATTCAAGGCTTATCTTTTAGACTTACTTCACGCTTGGTTAATCGACGAATAGGAGCCATATCATTTACGATATCTGTTATTTTGTTTAAGAAGATATCCATTTGGGAATTAACATTTGTTTCGCTTTCCAGTAAGATTTTCTAATCAAATTTCTCAACCGCTTCAAGAAACTCGTTGTCTTTAAAATTTTTGTATGAGAGACCAAATCTAACAGCATTGTCTTTTTCTCTTGTCAGGCAGTAGTCTGTAAAAATTGAAAATTGTACAATATGATCAGATTTGGCAGGTCAGGTTTCCACTAACAGATTCGTACTTTGTGTTGTTCGTGAAAATATTATCAATGAGCGTCTGTGAGCGGAGCGTTACTTGTGTGGGCTGAAGAATTTGGGGTTGAAAAAAATTACTGCTTAAGTTATCATAAAAGTTGCATGTTGCAGT
>QQSS02189162.1:0-13314 GCA_003687565.2 Craspedacusta sowerbii | reverse complement strand
ATAGATAGATAGATAGATAGATAGATAGATAGATAGATAGATAGATAGATAGATAGATAGATAGATAGATAGATACTCCATTTAGTCGTCAATAATACTAACACAGCTGAGAAGACAGAGTTCTCAAGTTGCTTACAAGCTTTCGACAACATCTATTGTCATCATCACGTTTTCTGTTGGTATATAGCCTGATGGTGACAATAGATATTGTCGAAAGCTTGTGAAAGACTTGAGAACTCTATCGCAATTATGGAAATATACACAGAAACGATATATAATACTTAACTAGATATACATATATATGCATAATATTATATCTTTATATATATATATATAATCGCAGAGTTGTAAAGCAGGCGTGAAGATCATAATTGAACGACGACTGATGAGTAGTCAAGTGTTGACTGATTGAGCTCCACTGTTGCTTGTGTTCCTCGCCGCGTTGGTGCAAGTGGCAGGTTGTCATGCTGATATAGCCAGCGTCGCACTGGCCGCATTGAAATTTATAAGCCACGCATTGTTGACTCACAATTTTTGGCAACGCTTTAAAATCTTCGCCAATTTTTCTGCTGGTGAATATTGGCTGAATGGGTACCCGTACTTAACATGCCACGTCATTTAGACGGTGCTTTAGGTTGCGCGCACTTTTTTCATCCTTAAAAGGAAAAACGAATCGCACGATCTCATAGGTGAAACTGTCATCCAACTTGCGTTGGCGAGTAATGCACTTTTCCACTAAGTCAAATACATGCAATCAAATAAAGCTAACGGGTAGGCTAACTTTAGAGATGTTGTACGCACATATTCTACTTCTTCGTTTAAGGCGGACCAATCGGCACTCAAACGATACGCTCTGTACAGCATTGATTTTATGAAAGATTTCTTGTACCGATATCCGCATGACTCTGGAAGTGCAGTAGGAGACCGGTGTCCGTTGGCTTATGCATAACAGATGTAGATAGTATCAGCTTTGTCGTGTTTATCCACGCGCACACACAATGACATACCATAGTTCTGTTCCACTTCTGCTGTAAAAGACAGCAACGAATGAGGACTGATAAGCTCACTAAAGAAATCCTTGGCCGCAATTTCGCTAGGCATTAACGTCAATGTGCCATCGAAAAAGAGCTTGTAAAACTCGGAAAGTTTGCCTCGTTGCGTAGCTTCTCCTCCAAGTGACAGATGATTGTATTTGCCATCAGTGGACCAAGCGGCGATCCCATGCAAACTCCATCCCGTTGGACGTACAAAGCAACGTCAAAGGTAAAGAGTTGGTCCTTTACCGCTAGCTGGAGTAGCTTGCGCAGGCAGGGTCGAAAGATTCTCAGTTTATGACTCTTATTTAACCAATCGTCTAAACCAGGGTCTCCAAACTACAGCCCGCTGGCCAAATCCGGCCCGCGAGGTCTTTTCGTCCGGCTCGCGGAAGCATTTTATCAACCAAAAGAAGCACGAACATTTATGATCCGTTAAAGGTCACACTTCCCACTCGCGAATAACGCTTTGTTTTAAATTCCCCGAGCGGTTTTCGTGGTGGTAATCGGTCAGTCTTTCACCTCACTCAGCGCCACGCGTCAGTTTTCATTCTAATTTATTTGAACTCAACTCTTTATCCGGCCCCCGAAGGGCTGTATGTCCGTTAATACGGCCCGCGCGGTAAAACGTTAGGAGAACCCTGGTCAAAACCAATCGGTAAGCTAAAGCAGACTATAGTAAAGCAGAGTCTGGATAACAAAGTCAGTAGGCACGCACGCGTATGGTGCGACCTACGTATCTCGGCAACGCTTAATATTGCCAAACAAACAGAAGGCCAGCATGGTCTTGGCCCGGTACTCACTAAAGCACGGTTATTGCCTACGAAACTCAACTTATCCTGATATCAGATACATCCACCAGAAAAATGCACCATCCAACATACAATACGACACATACAGATCATTTCGCCAGGCCACTAAGCAGCTACGGGATTGTACTCAGAACAAGATTCTTAAGGAAATGACACTTCAAAGTATAGTTGTCGGTTCGACCTGTAAATACGCCCTACAACTCTTACCAAATGCCTGGAGCAGGGTGGCGGAAAACCTTCCACGAAATCTGTTTAATTTTTGCCTAAGTAAAGCAAGTAACGCTTTGCCGAACGCAACGAACACTTTCAGATGGAAAACGTCTAAGTCTTCGCAATGCTACCTGTGAAAAGATCTAGAAAATCCCCTTAGCACGTTGTCTCATGGCCGCAAAAGTGCCTTACAAGAAAGCTAGATACAATTGAGGACATTGATTTGGTTCACGCAGCTATTACCTTGTCTAGTACACTAAATCTGAATCATGTAAGTTTTCCAACAAATTAATCCTTGCAATGCATGTGCAATATGAATGACAACTATTACATAATATATAACTGTTATATAATATGTAAACAGTCGAGCAAAAGATAATAACCGTTACTCCCAAACGGACAATAGAAAATCATCTGATAGGAGATGGGGACACTTATTCGGTTCTCCTAGCTATTACAAACATGTTCTCTTCGAGAAAATAAAAAGCACAACTTGCCAAGCCTAGCGTGATAACCGGTAGTGAATTTTGCTCCGACCTCGCTGCAACCCGTAACAATGAACTTCTCTTGTTGGATATAACGGCCGCCTTCGAAGCAAACATAGCTAAGAATGAACAACGTAAAGCGAAAAAATACGGAAACCTTCTGAAAGATCTATTCTTAAAAATAAAAAAAAAGGAATACCACCAGGTCACCTTCGTCAATTTGAGTATGGGTACTTTGACTATCAAGCCACAGTCATTGGCGGGTAGCGACCCGTATTTCCAGAATAACAACTTTGTTATTTACATTCCTGAGCGCTCCAGAGTTACTCCGTTTGTCATCAGAGACTCCCGTGCACTCCATCGAAGTGGATTCTCGCGTCCGACGCTGCCATGGCCTTCTTCACGACAATAATCAGTAGGAGAAAAACTACCCTAGCATGACCAAGTGCCTAACACCCGTCCCGATAACACACACACACACACACATCATTGCGACACGTGCACGCTCTGACGCGGCTCGTCGTAAGCTGATTTCGGGAAGCAAACGCTTTAGGGTTAAACGCTGTCGGGTCGCTAATAAGCCAACACATTGTCGCGTGGCGATACAGCCAAGCGTTTTCTTGAAAACAAAATAATATATTAAGAGCAGAAGCTGAGCTGACCAGGGCGAAGATCATCAAGATGGCGGCACTCCTATCGCTTCCCACAAGACGATGGTGCACAAACTTTGGCTTGAAGTCAAAGACTTGGCGGCTCTGTACGGCTCCTTTCCATCGCTGGCAAATATGCTGCACTTGATCGATTGAGCTAAACGCACGCGACGCGTCACTGCTTACCACAAGGCGATTTGATACACAAGCTATAAATACAAAAATCACTGCCATTTGCGTAACGAATAGACGCACATCGTATCAAGCATGGCATGTCTGCTTTCATGTCGATGCCACCTTGAAAAATGGCATACGCATGCCCAAGCGAAACGAGCCACGACGATTATTCAGTCTGTGCCCAGCCATAAATTTGACCCATCTATCAAACTTTGAAGCCAACTAATTCCAATAGACATCGATTGATGTGAATTAATTTCAATAGAGATCGATTAAACTCCATAACGTGCCGCATCAATTATTGATTCGGTACAATATACAACTACCGTGGGTGAAGATTCATTACACTTTGCAATTGCTGTCAGGCCCTGGATTTCATGCAAGGACACATTCGAAACAACAAGGTTTCCACCTTGTCTAATATGCTACATCTGAATGATCAATCATGGATCATGTAAATTCCCCAACAAATTAATCCTTGCAAAGCGGGGGTAATATGGATGACAACTATTTATAAACACTGTTTATAGCTAAACAGGCGAGCAATAGATTATAAACGTTACTCCCAAACGGACATTAGAAACTTATGCTAGATAGAAAATCATCTGATAGCCCGTAACATATGACTGCAATCGAAAACAACAAGATAATTAACCTCCCCAGCTGAAATAAAAGCAAAGCTTTAACTGGTACTTCAAGCCGAGGCATCGACTGGCATTAAAAGTTACCTCTGCCTGGCACATTATTGCGCCCTGACAAGGGGAGATCAGGTAAGGTTTCAGGGGTTAAAAAGTTTTCCCTTAAAAGCAGAGTTGCTTCTCATTTCGGATCAAAGCTTCACAGCTAGAGTTCGTTCATGAAGCCTGATTCTGCGAGCACAAAACTGTCGTGCCTGCTTTCCTCAATGGGACCGAACAAATGGGCGATGAAACCGTTAGGGGCATCGTAGGGCACCACGGAAGAATAAGGCAACCGCTGACCCAATACCTGAATACCCAATCTCCAGCATAGCCAATCTAACGAAGCAAAACAAGTACCATGGAAAATTTCTAAGTACAGCCATTCCTTGACGGGCAGGTTTGGGCCTGACCCATATACCCTGGCAGCATAGTTGGGCATCGCTACTTTGAAAAGTAACTTCCGTTATGCGTTCATCGCTAATGTTACTTTGAAATGTAAATTCTGTTACTCCTTATCCCTTACTTTTCTAAGCCCGTTACTTTTACATCCGCTAAAGAAAAAGCGGGAGATAGCCCGTTAAGAGCGTTAACAGCGTTAAGTCCGTTAAACATTTAGCAAGGCCCGTGAGTCCGTACATTTTTTTGATTTAGCGGACTGAGTTTGCACTCAACAGTTAAATTTGTTACACTAGCCCGTCGTGATGAGTGAAGAGGCGAGCATATGATGATGATTCGGAGGCCAAAAACTGTCCTTTTGATCAAATAAGCATCACTTACCGATTCTCATAATCCAGAAAAGGCACCTGCCCCGGGCCACGAAAAGGGTTGGTGTCTGCTGGAGTGAACACTAGTTAGTAGTCCACAATCAAGACTAAGGCCAACGCAAGCCACGTTGCGTTTCCACACTGAAACACGACTGGCCGGCAGGGTGGTGGGGTAGTGACGAGAGAGTGGTTGCTGGATATTCGAGCAGCAGTGTAAGAATACCATTAATACTCCCGAATTCAATAGAAAATTTCGCCTTTCAATAGAAAAAACCTTCCTTACAACACTTCCAATCTAAGATTCGTTTTTTTTTTTGGCAAAATAATGTTCTCTCTAAGTATATTAGTGGGTTTAATGGAATCTCTATTTAAATTTTCAAAATTTCTAATCTGGCGAAAGAATTTTAAGAAAGTCTTATCGTGCAAACGTGGAGCGTACGTGGCCAGCAGTCAATCAGAGATCCGATGCAAATCCGCTGTTCCGTTCTGGGGGACGGGGTCAACACAACACAGCAGCAAAAGCCAAAGACGGGAGGGGGCGCAGGATAACAGTGACGCTTTTAAATGCATAGGGCTTGGTACCCAATTATTTAAAAAGCGTTAAAGCATTAATCGTTTAATTCTTACAAGTTAAATCCGTTAATCGTTTAGTCCGCAAAATCTGAAGAAAACTAACGAACCGTTATTCGTTAGAAAAAAATGTAGCAGACTTAACAGACTTTAGGGACTGGGTGCCCAGGTAGGCCTGGCAAAGCACTATATGGGTACACTAGCTGTTCTCCAGTTCGAATTGGGTAATAGGAGCATGGCATATCATAGCACATGCCCCTACTTGCACCTAGCAAGTTAAAAATAAAAGAAAAATTTTGGAAGAACTAACATTACTACAAAAACAATGCGTCAACAGAGCGTCGGACACTGCACCAGGACATATAGGAGCTATCAAGGGCCGGCAACAATTCCACAGCTATTCTTTCGAAAGGTCTTCAAGGCTTAGAAGTGCAATGTAATGTCAGATAAAAAGGAAACACAAATAACCGGGTCAATTTCTAGAGCTTTATATCAGCAAGAACCAAATTTTAGGTAACATGACAAAAACTTTACCCTAACTGTGGCATGGGCCATTCAGTCAAATAAAACAGAAAATTATAATTTCTGACTTACTTATTTGTGACTACTCAGGATCTTCCACAATGCACTAGCAAACAATTTCACTCAACCATCACAGATACTTTCTCACAATGAAAATAATATCAGCAGAAGATGGCTTCAAAAATCTAAGATTGAAGATAACAATGTATATGAAAGACTTGACAAATAACGGTTAGACGACCAACAGCAAACAACAAGTTTACGTATCAAAATCACAAAAAACGTGGTAGGCATTCACAACAACCTTAGTTTTTCAAACATTCCATTAATATTATGCAAAAATGTAAAAGCATACCAGAGGCAAAACAAAAACAGAGCAAGATCTAACCACGACAACACTTGATTACACTAATAAAGTTTACGAACAAATCAACACAGCTGATATCTAATGTCATCATGTCAGCTTTTTCAGCACATGAATTAAAACATTTTTGGTCAAAAGCTTACTACTGTTATAGCCAAGACACAGTGACGTCCAAATTAGTGGAATTTACTTTATCAGATGACGTACTCAACTGGCACATATCCATATGAACTGTTGTGATTGAATCAAACTCTAACTAACACATCCACACCATACCTGTATAGCTTTTACAATTCCTGCAATCCAACTCTGCTTTTTTATGAATAACATTTCAGCAAAGTCTCTTCCACAAGAAACAGAAAACAAAATTTTAGCAAATGATTCAAACCTTCAAACATGCATGAAATCTTGAAATCAAATTTTTTAAGCCTTAAAAAACATGCTTTCTACAGCTTTTTACAAAATCCTGTTGCCAAAGTCAAATTTTGAATCTATGAAGGATTGTAGGGCAGCATTACTTTTTTATGAATCATCTTCACGTATTCAAAAATGACATACAAGAAACCTAAGGCCACCACAAACTAAGGCAATGGATAGTCCTCAGAGCAACAGGTCTACTCCAAATAAATACCCTGCAGAGCATGATTGTCAGCAGGGATTATGGAAAACGCCTTTCATGGAAAAGTAAAAGAGATTAGTAAGTAGGAATAGCCTAGAAGTATTCTATTAATGACCACCATGTAATACAGTGTATCCATGGTGATATCCAGAACTAAATTTACACATACCAACAGGTTGTGATTACTTGAAAACATAATAATCATTGTAAGGAAAAACAGCAAGTAACCTTGAAAACAGCTGTAAACCAAAAAGTTGATGCTTATTAGCACAATGATGGCAGTCCAAATTTTGCTACAAAGAACATCAGCATAGAATCAAAAGGTTTGAAACTGAGTACACATACTTTGAACAGGTAGCATCAATCAAATGAGAACCATATACGTTGCCTAGACAGAACAACTTCTGCCAACTCAAAGGTGAAGATCGACTAATCGAAAACCAACCAACACCAAATTTAAAACAAGCCATACCTAATTTCAACCAAATCATAAGTGGTGGTCCCAAAATAAGTTACATAATTTAAAAAACAGTTATGTAGAACAATTTACAAAGTTACATGCTAATGCATGTCCCTTAATGAGAAAAAAGTCTCCGCTAATTCAAAGTTAAATTTTAAAAACCAATTAAAATCAATTAATAACTAATTCCAGACAGAGAGACAGACAGGCAGACAGACAGACAGTCACACAGACAGACAACCAGACAGACAGACAGACAGACAGACAGACAGATAGACAGACAGGCAGACAGACAGACAGTCACACAGACAGACAAACAGACAGAAAGACAGACAGACAGACAGACAGACTGACAGACAGACAGATAGACAGGCAGGCAGACAGACAGACAAACAGACAGACAGTCAGATCGATGGATATATTTAAGTCCTCGAATTTATATTCGCGTTACATCGGTAATTGGTCGCTTTTTGAAGAAAGTGGTCCCGAAATCTAAAACACGGTCCGGAAATTGACAACTTTGACCCGAACTTACAACGACAGAGTGGTAATCGAATTAACATGAACAAAACTAAAATAATAACTCTATGGCATGGAACTGTAATCGATATCGCTACGTATGCGCATGGGGGCGGGGGATGATCATACAACGATCTATATTATTACATATCATGATCATACAACGAGCTTTATTATTTTGCGAAGCTTTTGTCATACTTCTTGGTGCTGTACTGGTTATGGTTTGATTTGTTGTGGAAATATATATTGATTGATTGATTGATTGATATACAGTGACGTCATGAAATTGCGTTATGCAGACTACGCGCGGAAACTCCGCGCAAGCGGGTGAGCAACGATCTACATAGTGACGTCACACCCCAGAAGACGTACCACAAAGACATTATATATTTAAGATCTTCGACAGGCACGGAAAGCTCGGCCGAGTCATAGTTGGGCACCCTGTCCATCAAGTCCGTTAAGTCCGTTAAGTCCGTTAAGTTCGTTGCATTTTACGTTTCGTTAGTTTTCTTCAGATTTTGCCGACTTAACGATTAACGGATTGAACTTGTAAGAATTAGGCGATTAGCGCTTTAACAATTTCTAAAAATTGGGTACCATGTCCGTTACATTTAAAAGCGTTGGATTTGTCCCGCACCCTCTCCGGTATTTGGATTTTGCTGCCGTGTTGTGTTGGCCCTCTCCTCCAGAACGAAATAGAGCGGATTAGCATGAGTTTGGGACTATTACTGGAAGTGTTTTCCAATGTGTAGCAACCACGCTCCCACCACTACCCTACAACCAGACCTGCCAGTCGTGTTTCAGTGTGCAAACTCAACCTGAATTGCGCTGGCGCTAGTCCTAATTGCGTGCTACTAGCTAGTGTTCAATCCAGCAGACCCCAACCCTTCTTGTGGCCCGGGGCAGGCTCCGTATCCGGATTCCGTAGCATTCCAGATCGTAATGTCCCTGTTCACCCCCATGGCTGCTTCTGATTCTGGTCCTGGTGACAGCTACCCCTAATGTAGAGGCTGCTCCTAGCCCTAGTGTTCAGCATGAGCTATGTGATGCTAGCTTCAATCATTGGCCCCACCTCTAGGCTTTTCTTGTGTGTTTTTGGAGATGGACTTCAAAAACGATCTGTTTCCTACGAATGGCTTTTCTGCCAGTCAATATCGAGAATTCTCCAAGCGCAGTCCGCCAGCTTGGCCAATCTGAAGTCTTGCATGAGGAGAATTTATCCCAGGTATTGCTTGTTACTCACTATTTAGTTAAAAAATAATCACAAATACCAGAGTTTGAAATTTGGAATGAAATACCTCCGTGTCTGTAGATGGTTGTTTTAATTTATATTTGCGACTTCCATGGTATTGTCCTTACGGGATTGAACATGGAAGCGTGTAAAGACAGCCAGGACCCTGAACACCCAATGCACATAGCTGTTTAGTGACCAGGCTAGATGGGGGCTCCAAGATGGAACTTCTTGATGCCACCCTTTATTGGTGAACCAGCCCTGATGAACCTATTAATCAAGTCCAACAAAGCTCCTCCTTCATCGCTGTAGTGGGACGATTATTTTCCACTGTAAACGAGTTTCTAAGGGGACAGGTGTCAGCTGTCCGATCCACATTAGAATCAAGATCTATGTTATGAGAATTTTTAAGTGCTCCTTATTTGATCAAAAGTACAGTAATTTTGCCTTCAAACCATTAAAATATGCTCGCCACTTAGCGCATCGCGCCGGCTAGTATAACAAACTTAACTTTTGATTGTTAACTGCCAAGTCAAAATCTTGACGGACTCACGGAGTTGCTAAATACTAAAAAGACGTAAAGATTTTAACGCTCGTAATGGACTATCTTCGATGAACACATAACGGAAGTTACTATTCAAAGTAAAGATGTCCAACCATGGGCCTAGTTACTTGAAAATGGAGTAGAAACAACTTTTATTGCAATTTCTACAAGTGAAGAAAAACCTTAATTCGTCGTTGCATTTACAAGAATCCTAGCTTCTCCCCAGAAATTTTTCTTGCTCATTGTTTCCTTAAGATTTGGCATACGATTAATATGGAGGACATTTTTGTAGTGATCATGGGAGACTTTAATATTAATTTGCTTATTTATGATAGGTTTATTGCATCTAATGACTTTTATGATATGACAGGCTCTTATTGTTTACAGTCGTTGATACTGCAGCCCAGTCGCGTAACGCTACGATCGCAAACCCTCATAGACAACATCTTTTCTAATAATACGATTTACAATTCAACGAGTGGCAATCTAACTTGCCCGCTTTCCGACCACTTTGCTCAATTTGCAAATTCAACAATTACAATCGAAGGAAAAAAAACATGCAGGCGTTGCACTAGTCCCAACTCCACCACTGCAGCACCTCTTTTATGAACGAGCAGATTTTGAAATCAATCCATCGTCCTTACGATGAAAAGGGATGAAGTGCAGGCTGCGTATCGCAGAAAAAAATAAAAACAGAATTCATGCTCACAATACACTGGGATTAGAAGTTACTGGAATATATCAGCTGTACAGAAGTTTAGGACCAGCTCCCAATTTTCGTGTCTGAAGTAGAAGTTGACTAACGCCTCTTTGTACCATGTGCAACTTGAGAAGCTGGCGACGACAGTTGTTAATGATGCAACCGTAGCGTGGGGCATAGCGGATCAAGTCACGTGTCTGTGCTTCAAAACGAAGCAGGGTAGCCACAAACATATGCGACATACCTTGCTTGCTCAGCGACCGCTGTATGGGGCTCTCCTAGTTGGCCGGCAGTTAGCAAGTATTCTTTAGAGAGGATCGTGTGGTGCGATAGGATTAGAAAAAAGATTTTTTTGGTGACTCCATGTGGTTTGTCTTGTTCCCCTACTCGTTTCCTCGTCATGTGCATGCTAGATATTTTGTGATGTGGCCTTATACTTTGACAGTAGTTTTCTAAAAGGGTCTCTAGAAATAGTAATTTTATTCATTTTATATTACTTCGACGATGGAGATTTCATCCTCGCTATGGATCGCATCTCTATAACTCATTTAGGTGCTCTAAGACATTCTAAGGCCTCTCTAGGAGGAGAGAGCTTATTTAAACAACAAGCCAAATTTATAACAACACGAAGGAACAAAAACAGGACCTTTATATAAATATAAAAGAAAGAGGAATATTTGAACGGCGCAAATAACTTTGCTCACAATTTTTTCAAACATGCCACAATGGAGATGTAAAACCCTGAACTTTCATCTACGCGATTGGGTGACTTAAACTTACAGCTTGTAGACTAGATTTCTTAATTCCGTCTGCCATTGGAGCAGGCTTTCCAGAGTATCAGTTCTAGCATCTAGTCAATTTGGCGATATTAAGAAATTCATACTTCCTCAATAACTAGGTCCCTCAGCTCTCGTTGTCTTGCGGCAAGTGCTCTGCTTTCCGCTCCAGAGACCCGTCTTCGGTTCCCATGCACGTCACTGATAAGCCCCACATAGGGCGAAACGCGTCTGGCGTTGGGGGATTAGAGGACCTGGTGAATTTCTTTCTTGGCCAATTTCAACGTTTGTGTGCTCGTGTGATATGAGCCTCTCTGTACAGAAGTCGGTGCTCTAGGCCACACCAAACTTTACTTTTAGCAATTACAAAAGAAATTTTCAAATGTAGGGTAGACCCAGTAAAAGAAATCTAGATCACAACTCCTTGACATGGGCACCTGACAAAAAGCCTTGTGTTATGAGTTATAATTACTCTTAGGCCTGTTGTCGATCTTTTTAGGTGCCATTTATCGAACCTTTTTTTACAGAATATAGTTAAACTTCCTGTAGTTTTGTGCAACTCATTACGGAGATTTTTGAAGGGAGTCATTGGAATAATCACTTTTATAGATTTTATTCAAATAGCTGGTATTGTAGTGCAAATGTAACTTTGTAAATATCATACTGTCCATATCACAAACTTTTGGGCTCTCTGCCATGTTCCTTCGCTATGGCGTGACGAGAATTAAAGGGCTGAATAGTTTCAATTGACATTCAGACAAACTGTTCGTGCTTACATATACTAAACGAGCTTGTTCATCGGGTCCGAAGCTGAAAAAGACCGCTCAAAGAAAATAAAATTGACTTTGACTTGGAGACAAACGTACGAGCCAATAAACGGATTCTTCTTAAATAGCCGGACATGGACGATATGTGGCGTAAAGCTAAGAGTTTTCGCACCTGGCAAAAATGGTTCTTAAATCAGAAACGTCTCTCACGATGCATTAAGAACAATCTGTGGATAACTAAAACTTGTTAGTAGTCCGTTAAATATTGGCTCTTTGTCCTCAGGAACAAAGGTGTTTTCCTGAAGGAATTTCGCGCAAGAAAAAACGTAACAAGTTTTAATAGTCCCGAAACAAAAATAAATCACTCCCGACATCGACATCAGTTTTCTTTTTCGGTGACAAAATTGAGTGATAAGGCTACTTATTCATTGATATAAAGATTGAAGGCTACAAAGTTAGCAGTTGAAGTAGTTATCTTATTTATTTTTATTACGGACATTTTCGTAGGCCTTGATTCCCAAATTTATTAACCTCATTTGACGGCAGCAATGGAACCAGAACTGCTCCGCCGCTTGACGAGGCGTTCATGTTCTTTTTTGGTTATTTTTCCTGGTGTATATCCTACTGCCGGTTTAAGCACTGCATAGCATTCTCAAATCGCTTCACTTTGTGCTTGACAGACGCACGAAAAACAAACGTTCAACCACGTGCATTGCAGTTATGCCCAGACGCCGCTCTATAAGTATTAGCCTTCAGTGCTTCTTAATTGTAGCTGTCCAGCGAAATCTCTGTTCTTACGAAGAACGCCTTATCTCCACGGCGTCGCACTTCTGCCGTTGCAGTGCAACAAGAAAAAGGCCGTCAAAGCACAGAAACAATGACCTGCTCCTCACAGTGCTACAGGCATAAGAATCGCACAGAAGAATGGATGATGGGGTTTAAAGAATGAACTGAGAAAAACGAAAGAAAAAAACGGGCACATGACTACGAAAAACTGACAAAGAACTAAACACAATCAGCGAAGTTATAAAAGGCGCATCTCTTCCATAGCTTTAACTTTAAATGCACGCCTTCCTTCTTTAGGACGAGGGCACACACTATTGTTAGCTGCATTCCGATCCACGATTTCTAAGGTAGAGCTGATAGATGAAACTGCTCATCCTGCCATTGAAGTTCGACACCAAAACGATCGCAATCAAACGCATGGAGGGTGCAAGCCTAGAAAGGCAAAATGAAGAAATGAATGACAGAAAACCCCTCTTGAATGCCACTAAAGCTATTCTAGTAGGATTTCCTGGTTTACGAAGATTCGAGTATACATACATACGTACATACATACATACATGCATACACACATACATACATACATACATACATACATACGTACATACATACATACATACATACATACATACATACATACATACATA
>QQSS02189151.1:0-13315 GCA_003687565.2 Craspedacusta sowerbii | reverse complement strand
AACACAAAGCGCACAGAATGATAAAGAAAATAGCAGAAAAAGTCGTATTGGGAACAGTTAGAATTGCGAAATCGGCCCTCGCACTAAAAAGATCGTGACAAATCTTAAGAAGAGTGGCAAAGGACACATTACGGCCTAGTTGGCAGTATATTGTGAACTTATTATGTCACGAAATTTTGAAACGGACATACATACATACTACATATTGAATGAATGTGCATAAAAAGTACGCAATTATTAAATACCTTTATGAATAAACACGTAAGACAAGAATAGAAGCTTACCAGTATGCAGAGACGAGGCGGTTGGCTCTTTCTCTCGTATCCAGCTAACCTCATCGTCAACATCGTGCAAGAACTGGTGATAACGCATAGCGTCAGCTAGATCCTTAGACCTGCGACGCATCGGCTCCGTAAGAAGCTTGTATCTCTGAAGCAAAGCTTCTTGCCGAGCTTTTATTGTTGGTGCATCAAAATGGTGGTTTTCGATGAATCGCTCTGCTTGCACAATAACACTGTCAACGCGTTCCTAAAGTCGTAAATCTGCGGGCTTTCATATGCAACAATAAGCTGATAAACAGCTACGCAACTGCATGGTTTAAAGACCCACTAATGTGATTCAATCAAAGGGTATAGCAAATACTGTAGTCAAAATATTACCAGCAACTCGCACGAAACAATCCTTCCATACGCGAACAAACCTTGTGAGCTATAATATCACTCTCGACCAGCAAAAGCTTCTTTTGAAGGCATTTTACATTCATCAAGTCCTGGGGAAAAAAGGTTAATGGAATTGTGCTAAGATTTCTGGATAAAATATTTTCTAAATTCAAATATATGGCCAGCAAGATTGAACACAGGTAAGCTACCTGTGAGCACAAGATGAGCTTAGTAACTAACGTGCCAAGCAAACCATGCATCTACTCAGAAAGCAAGATAGTGTGCAGAACGCATTAAATAGGTCTTACCTTTCCCAAATCATCTGACATCAGATGCCCTTCAATTTCACTCAACCAAAGCTCAAGATCTTCTACCGATCGGTTAAACTGCTGCTGCTGGTTAGCTTCCTTCAGTCGCAAAGCTAGGGAACATGAAAAAGACAGGAAGAATTGATAAACTCTTAGTAATAAACCGGTTTGAAGGAACCACGATAATTGTGAAACTAACATATTTTCACCCACAATTCAACAATAACACCATCTCCCATAGATATTAGAACAGAAAGTTTATCTTGCTGTAATGGTTTACGAAGGGTATCGTATCTTCCATATCATATCATACATAAATAAAAGATTTCCTCTAGTAGCTTACATCACAGCTTCCTTGTTTTCCGCAATTTTTTTATCTCACAAGTACAGGCAGCTTACCTTTCTCTTCTGTCTTTACTTTTAAAGATTTCCACTGCTCATCTAGTTCTTCAAGTCGATTGCTAACTTCAATTTTTGCGTAGTGATCATTATCTATAAGTTCCTTACCCTTTTCATTTATTCCATCAAGTCTGGCCTGATTAGCAATAAGCTCAGCCTCAAATGCTTGATGCTTTTGAATCTTACTTTGCAAATTGGTAGGATCCTGCACAAAACAAGAACCTGAACAAAATAAATTTTACCCGCTTTCCACATGGAACTATCGTAACCATCAGAAAATCACTAGCAAATAATAAACACTTAACAACACATAAGTTTCCTTAACTGTAAAAGACGTATTACTTACCCGAAACGACTCATCAGAAGCAACTTTCATTCGCTCGGCCAACCATTGTTTTGCTTCTTCTGCTTCCTTTTCAAATTGAAGGTACACGGCTGAATCACCTAGCTTAATCTTGCGTTTCCCAGCAAGCTCAAGTATAAATTGTCGTCGACTAAAAAGCTGGCAAAAAATATATATATATTAATTAATTTTTATCTATAGACGATTAAAAAATAGCAATTTCAAAGCAACGAAACTAATAAATCTCTAGCATCCCGTCCTAGGCTTTAGAACAGCAATTCAACAAGACTGGCCAGAAGTTAAAAATCTAATACACACTATAGAAATTTCATCTTCAGAAAAGTACCTGTTGTCGCCTGGCTAAGATATCAGCACTAGCATAATGCCCATCATCTAGCATTTTCGTAGCCAAGTCTGTGATAGACTAAAACATACGAGAGAAGTATAGGATACGAAGACCCTGAACAAGGCTTCAACTAACCGCTTTCTACATGACAAACATGGCAGATGAAAATATTAGTTCCTGTAACTTAAAAATGACATTAAATCCTTAATTGAGTAGCAAGCCAGGTTAATGGGTAAAAATCAGTGTAAAACCAAATAGTTGTAGAGAAAGTGCCACAAAAAAACAACAAAAAACAACAAAAAAAAAAACAATTTCAGGAGAGCTCGAGATTGAGCTGTTGATTAAATGATTATAATGCATGTGCAAATCATACAGGGGTGATACTACTATAGCGCACTCGTGTGCATACGCTTGAATATAATTGAAAATAGAGTGTAGAGGCGGCAACCAGCATTTATCTGGTGTTTCCAACGGCTATACCAGCGTTACGTGAACTATCACATCCCAAAGTACAGACTTACAAGTCCCAGGAAGTACAACGCCAATGAAACACTTGCCATGGCATTTTCAGGCTATACTGAGAACGATGCCATTGTCAACTACTTGCGTGAAGGTGTTAAGCAGATGCTAGGCGTTAGTTGGCTTGCATAACCTCGAACATATCACATTTTCAATTTCTAGCATGAAAACGAAACAAGATGTCAAAAGATTTCACCAAGATCCTTTGCATGACCCATCATATTATGGACCGATTGAACGTCTGAAAGAGCAGCGAATACTTACCTTGACTTTCTCCTCTTGAGCTGCAAATGCGAATTCGAAGTCATCATGTTTCTTCATATAGTTATCCGCACCATCAACTGAGTCAGCATTAGGTTCTTGACACAGAAAATTCTTAAATATAAAATTCACAGTAAACAGGGTTATGAGGTAAGTAAATTCTTTTCATAAAACAAATGCACATCTTCGCTTTAAAGTTTAGCCAATTTTTATTTATTTAATAAACGCTAATGCGAACACTCCAGAAATCTCGCTCGCTTACCCTCTCTTCCATGTGCATTCATTCTTTTATCACTCACGCCACCCTACGCTACTGAAAATCTACTCCATCTCAATATGGCACCTCAGTTCTAGTTTTCGATTGGATCTTCAAATGGGTCAATGAGCCGGGCTTGCAGCAAACTGGTTGAAAAATGGAATCAAGCCACGCATTGACTTTTAGACGTGGCTTATGTCAACAACATTTACAATGTCAGGTCGCAGAGTGTGTGAACCGTCCAAAGCTGAATTAAAACCAGCTACTGATCTGTCTGTTCACCCACCCCTTCATGAAATAGTTCATCTGTCGTACTATATGTCTGCTGATCAATCTATCTACCTAACAATCAATCTATCTACCTAACAATCCATCCATCCAACCATGTATCCATCCAGTCATCAAAATTGATCAATCACCCAGCCCATCTATCAAAGCGGACATCCAATGGTTCACTAACTATGTGCAATGCATGATACAAACATCATAATAAATAAGCTTCACCACTCCAAGAAGGCTGATTACTATAAAGCAATGAAAATAAATAATTCGAGAATTTTGACAACCTTCCTTATCAAAGAGCGGGAGGGAAGATTACAAGAAAAGATTTTAAAAGCGCATTATACAAACCTACCTCTTGCTTTACCATAACAACATCCATATGCTCCAAATCCCGCTTTAAAATTTGCAGGTCCATACACTGATCAAACTCAATTTTTCGCTCCATAAACAGACCCATCAAGTTGGCTTTTTCGGCCTGAAGAGCAGCTAACTTTTCAGCTATGTCGTCTTTAGCATAATGGCCTTCGTCAACCAAACCTTTGCCCATAATAACGGTGTCCTCATAAGTTTCCTCGGAAGCACCAATGTAGCCCTACGAATTCAATGTTTCCAGCACAACAGGTCCGACGAAAACAAATTTGAAGACTTAACATAAAAATTACATTCACTATATCATAGCTTTAACTAAAAACAGAATTTAGACAGCACAATAGGGCATATTTAGATTGAACAAATGATAAATAGATAAATCTTACTTTGTGTTCAGCATATCGCTCCAGTAGCGCCTCGGCACCAGCAAGGTCATTGGCAAGTTCCTCAGCGGATATAACAGAGCGCATCTCATCAATAAACTTCATGTAGTCTCTACAAAAAGGCAATTCTTGTTAACCATCAGCTTGCCGGAAGGCAACTTGATAATTTTAGAAATTCATGCAGATCTCGATTAGCAGTCATCAATAATCAACTTACAGTATTTACATACGTAAATAAGCAATCATCAATAATCAACTTACAATATTTACATACGTAAATCAGGTCTTTATTAAAATATTGAATTCATTCAAGCAAGGCACACATCATGATGAGAAGCCTATGCTGGAACAACTACACTATCTAACAATACTACGTAAGAACCTGTGCTCATCTACACAACTACACTATTACGACATTATAACTATTATAACAACTACACTATCTAACAATACTACGTAAGAACCTGTGCTCATCTACACAAATACACTATTACGACATTATAACTATTATAACAACTACACTATCTAACAATACTACGTAAGAACCTGTGCTCAGCTACACAACTACACAATTACGACATTATAACTATTATAACAACTACACTATCTAACAATACTACGTAAGAACCTGTGCTCAGCTACACAACTACACTATTACGACATTATAACTATTATAACAACTACGCTATCTAACAATACTAAGTAAGAACCTGTGCTCAGCCGAGAACTTCTGCAGCTTGTAAGAATCATCCAAGTTGCGCTTTCGAATCTTAGCCTACAATAACAGAACACTTACGTCAGCGAAAAGAGCAGACAGGAATTCACTACACTACAGTTCAAATTTCAGCCAAATATATTTCTCGGCTTAGATACGCTTAGGATTTACGAGACCCAAACCGAAATGCACAATTGCAGTAAATTTCTCCGGAAAGCGGGCACATGACACACAGACCAAAGTTAAAGTGCCAAATACATAGAAAGCTACTACAAATAGATAACATAAACAAAGCCTCAAAGTTTACCTTGTCCTGGAGACTATGCCAGCACTTATTCAGTTCGGCTAACTTAATTTGCACAGCCTCTTCTTCATCTGGGTACTTTTCCCTGAGCTTAGAACCATACAGATTTTGAGCCTGAACCTGTATAGAAAATATATGGTCTTAGCCATAATTCGACTTTAGTGTTTGCAGTAACGGAGCCATACTGAAAATTTGCTTTAGCTGGAAAAGAGCACCACTTACATTGCATTCTTTTGACAGAAGAAACCGTGTTAAACATGGTAACACAAAGAATGAGAGCAGAATGCCAACCCAAATCGCTTATCAGCATAGTAGAAGATAATCTTGCCAAAAGGGTGTGGCACTGTACTTTTACATTAATCAGAGCACAAACGCTAGATTAATGCGCCATGGGCAACTTATGTTATTAAAGTAATTAAAACAAAACTCCTAAGACCTATAAAACAAACGCGAGAGAAATAAAAGGTGTCCTTATTACCCACATCTTTCCCTAGACTAACCTTATCAGATAACGCTGCCAGATCTCTCTCTAAACCATCGTGTTTTCTTTGCAAGCCTATAACTGAAGCTAAATCTTTGCCGATATCATCAGAAACTAATGCAGTGTCCTTCTCAAGAATCCAAATGATAGTTTCTTGTGTTTCACGATAGAAATGGTGCACTTCGTAATAGCCACTTAGCTTCATGCTGCGTGCAGCCGCATTGCTTTTTAGAGCTTCCCATGCACAGCTCAGCTCATCTCGTTTAGAATTAATTATTTCAACATCAGGGTGCTCCAGCAATGCTAATTTAGCAGCAGAGTCTTTTGCCTCAATAATTCGCACTTCATTAGCCATGAGGTCTTTCTGGAAGTCATCAAACTTCTTCTGTAGGGCCTCCACATGCTCGACATTACGAACCTGTTCCTCCATAGCACAAAGAGTCTCCTGAATGGAATTAGATAAGTTATGATGAGATTGTTAGATAGCCACTAACATAGCACACAAAAATAAGTACGTAAATTAAGCCATGGTAAAAAAAAAAAAGACTCACTGACTTAATGGTCAATGCAAAAGCAGGGTTTTCCACTCATAAACGAACACCAACTTTTCTGAAATCTAAGAACGATTAGCTGAGTTTATAGGTCAGATCTTTTAGCTTGACAAGTTTTTGCTTACAAGAAATGGCATGTGACTAAATCAAAATTTATGGCTATCTAATATATAAGAACCTTATGTATGAAATAATCTCAAAGCAAGTGCTCTACTCACTTTTTCAGCTACCCAAGCTAACAGTTCGTCAACTTCCTGGATATAGGACATTCGAGACTGAGCAAACTCCAGCATTCGTCCCTTTTCCTTTGATTTCTCCAACAATAAAGCCCACAATTTCTTGAGCTCCTCAACACGTTGCTAGAAATATAGTTGATATGTCATTATTGCATTGAACAACTACATAAAGTTACAAAAAAGAAATAAAGAGAGAACAGCAAGCGATTACTAGTAGTTGTGGATATGATTTCGGAACAAATAGCTGATGACGTACGTAAGGACACGCCAAATTGAGTGCTTATCCTTTCAAATTTATTAATAGCTATTAGAGCTTGCACAGATTTAGAGTGGTAAGCATTAGAATAGCATTTTTAGGGTCCAAATCTGAACAAGTATTTGCTGATACAGGGTATCATATAGGCACGGGACTGCAAATCCAAGCCTCAAGAACCACTACATGCAGCTGACCTCCTAATCACTTAAGGTGCTTCTCATTGCCTGACATAGGCTCGTTCAAATGTCTATTAACACATTTAAGCCAGCTTGCTAGTTCTGAGAAGCGCACATATAATAAATAGCTTAAGCATATTTCAAAGATTACCTATCATAGACAAATCAGTTGCATGCACACTTGCTTCACGGTAGGCGTGGCTCAACGTCAATTTGAACCATGTGCAGACCTCATAGATAATTTTAGATAATTGTGTAGGGGCTAAAGACCTTACTGTACTAAATACTGCCGCTTAAAACAGCTGCTTTTTTAGTTTATTTTCTTTAATCAAGTCAGAACACAAAACCAAGATCTTGCATCATAGCAACTCATAAAACCATGAACTTCTAGTTTTCATGGCAATCAGCAGTACAGTTTTATCAGACATGATAGAACATTATCAATAGGACCATTACACATTTTCATAACATCTTTTTACACTGTGCTGCCTTGCACCAACTTTCTGTACTAGCATCTAACATGTTCTTCAAATTAGCTGTATCGTTCTAGAATTTAGTGCATTCAGATTATCCTTCTATAATTATCTGCACTTTAATTTTTTTTTATTATCTATAACTTAAGCGAACTCAGTTTATCCAGTTTTGCCAATATTTAATCCCTCAAATGCTTAAGTTTTGGCGGATGATTAAGACTTTCATTCTGGTTTTTGCGTGGTGGTAACGAACCATTGCAATAGCCTCAATCACATGCATTAAGAAAAAACGACAAAGGAGAAACAAATAGCTTTACTAATATTTCTTCAACGAAAAAAGGAAACATCCTAATAATATACCATGGAAACATGACCGATTACAACTTTGAGTCTCAAAATCAATGGTAAGTTGAACTGAAGCCTCAAGATGTTTGCCATGCAAGAAAAATTAAATTTCCATACTAATTGCTTATTGCATAACGTAGAACATGAGCAACCATTAGTACGCTAGACATACACACCATTGGGGTTGAACTCACATCATCAACTTCATGTTAGCTAGAAGTGGGCAGCTTCACCTCAAAGCTATGATTTCATAGTTCATAGACAGGCCACCACACATTGCAATCCCAGAATAAGCAGTCAATCTGACCTGCAGAAACTGCATACCACAAAACTGGCAGCACATGAGTGATGGCTTGCCCTCCTGTATCTGGGTCTATCAATAGATCTTTTGGCAACACAAGAAAATACTGAGTTGAAATATAAACGACCTTACCTAAAACCCATACAACATCAGCAAATCTTTATAAGGCAACATTTACAGCCTAAAAATACTTGCTAAAACCACAACATTCACTTAATTGTCATACTTACAGCCACAAAATCCGAAGCATAGTGCTTTTCATTTATCATTGACATTCCAGTCTCTTCAATAGCTTGTATCATGTATACGTGGGTAATAATTTCAGCTTCAAAGGTCAAATGCTTCTGAATCTTCACCTATGGAAAGAAATAGCATGAAAAAATTAAATACAATTGCACGTAGCCATGCTACACTAGACAGCAAAAAAGCCTACGCTAAAAATTTCTAACCCTAAAAACTTTTGTGACGGATTATTCCTTATCATGTACACTGCACAAAACATACAAAATCAAACATTGAGCAATACAACTTAATGCGCAGGTTGGCAGGACGAGCTGCTATAAATCTTATTATAGTTCCATACATACTATTTAAGGTATACATTTTTCAAATTATTGATTTAACTATCTTTTAAATAAATTTATTTATAAGGAAACCACAGACTTTTGGTTGACGGTAGCTGGATAGCAAATTATCCTAAAACGAACATAAATTTGCAGCTTCATGTAGGTAAATAGTAATTATAGAAAATGGTGGCAATTAAATATACAACTATAAAAATTAACTATATGAACATTTAAAAAAAACGGCTAAGGATGTCAGTATGCCAACCTGGAGATTAACAGGGTCTCTGAAGGATTCTTCCTCGGCAATAAGCAACTTTTCCTTAATCCAAATCTCAACTTCGTCTGCATCGCGTTTGAATTGAAATAACCGTTTAGCCTCTTCTAGCCGACGTCTACGTTCTGCAGTTGCCTGCTTGAACTCAGCATAACGACGGAGAACTTGCTCCCGACGATTTTCGATATCTTCCACAGTTTCCAAAAGTTTTATTTCCCTCTTTGACTCCTCCACTGACTCAAGCATTTTCAGGCCGTCGAATGAATCGCTCTTTCATAAAACACTGATAGCCAGAACTATACTCGCAACCGTTGTAAGGTTCCACACCCAGAGCAGCAGATGGTGTCAAGCAACCAGCCTACAGCTATAGAACCCCCTGCATACAAGGCATATTAGTTGAAGAGCAGGGGTAACACAAAATTGGATTCCCGAGTCCGCGGAAACAAACAAACATGGCGGGAACAGGAGAGGCCGAGCAGCTAGCTCAGGTATTAAGTTTTTTTTTGTTGTTGTTGCATGCTGAGGACTGTTTTGAGAGGTGTCTGCAAGAGCCGATCGCCTTCTACCGAAAATTCTTCATGGTTTTGATAGCAAAGCTGCTAATCAGTGTACTTTTCTTAATTTAAAATTCTCTTGCCCAATTCTAGCATTAGGGACTTTAAGATCATCTGGATCTCAGAAACAAGGATAACCGGAAAGCTGGGTGAAAGTTTGTGCGTTGAACTAGAAGGTTATAGCTTCAATGATACCAAGACACTCAGCAATGCAGGTGGAACGGGCCTCCACATACATAACTCTCTGCAAGGATATTGACGCGATCTCTGCATCCAAATGGAGAATGGAGTTGAAGCGAGCTTTTATTGAAATTTTAGTATTATGGAATATTGAATTAGGAAGGAAAAACTTAATTTGTGGTTGCTCCTCAGCTTCTCCCCAGAAAGCTTTCTAGATGATTGCTTCCTTAAGACTCTACAGAATGTTAATAAAGAGGACAAATTTGTAGTGATTATGGGAGACTTTAATATTGATTTGCTTGCTTATGATAGGTTTGTTGCTTCGGAATGATTTTTATGATGTGGCAGGCTCTTACCTTTGATACTGCAGTCCAGTCGCGTAACGCTACAATCACAAACCCGAATAGATAACATCTTTTCTAATAATACTATTTACAATTCAACGAGTGGCAATCTAACCTGCTCGACTTCTGACCACTTTGGTCGATTTGCAACAGTAACCGATTACAAGCGAAGAAAATAAGGATGCGAGCAAAACCAGTATACTGGCGCTCGTACAATCTATTCAATGAGAGCGAATTCAAAGAAGAATTGTCGCACATAAATTGGGATTCGCGTTTTTAGAGAAGAACTATATCCAAATGTCCTAACAAACATTATAGTGAGAAGATCACTGACACCATAAATGTAATGGTTCCCTTTTGAAGACTTCCTAAAAAAAGAACCAAACATTCAACAGAAACCGTGGATCACTTAAGATATCTTGCATGCCATAAAAGTAAGAGATCATGTACTAATAGTATACGGTCAAGGAAAGGATCAGCAAGCACGAACAGAAGCTCGTGTTACATACAAAAGGCAACGCAACATTGTCGTTCGCATGATGAACAGACGTAAACTTTGTTACTATTCAAACTACTTCATACCAAATATAAGCAATGTAAGCAAAACTTGGGATGGCGTAACCTCGATTCTCAAGCAGAACAAGAAGTCCAAGCATCCTCCTGCTTTGGTCATAAACCAAAATGGCAATGTAGCTAAGGCGCCAGTGGATATTGCTACCGCTTTTAATAACTACTTTTCCTCGATTGGGAAAACTCTTGATGTAATCATTCCAAATTCAAAAGAAAAATTTATGGCTTTCATGCCCCATGCTCAACACAAAGTATATTTTTAAAGCAAACAGATCCCACGGAAGTAGTCGACCTAGTGAATTCTTTATGTGTATCTAAAGCTTGTAGACCAAGCAGCATTCCAACCAATCTCCTGAAAGCTGGCTCCTCAGTTCTCGCGGCACAAATTTCCTATATGATCAATCAATCCTTTAAATCTAGGTATTTTCCCTAAGATCTTGAAAGTGTCAAAGGTAATTCCCATATATAAGTCTGGTACCACGGAAACGTGCAGTAATTATCGACCCATGTCACTTTTATCGAACATAAGTAAAATTCTGGAGAAAGCAATGCACAGAAGGCTATATGAATATCTAGAGAAGTCTAGCCTCATCTACAAATTGTCGTTCGGATTCAGAAAACAACATTCGGCAAAGCACGCTTTAGTCAATTTAATCACCTGTGTTATCGAAAAGTTAGGAGCTGGAGAGTATGCGTGTGGTCTCTTTCTGGACTTACAGAAAGCATTCGATACTGTCAATCAAGCCATTCTACATGAAAAACTTGCTATCTACATCATTCACGGTGTTTGCGATAAGTGGTTTGTGTCTTATCTGCACGGTCGGAGACAATTTTTAATTATTTAATAAACTTTTAATTCAATTACTGACAATGAGAATTCAGAAGTTAAGGATATGAACGTGGGTGTTCCGCAGGGGTCAATTTTAGGGCCACTACTATTCTTAATATAAATAAATGATTTTCGACTTTGCAACACATCTGGCATTGCTCAACATTTCGCGGACGATAAGATTATTTTGAATAGCTGTCAATCTATCAAAACCTTAAAGGCAATTAAGTTCCAACCAAAATTTCGCGTGAGATTACACAAATTGTCGTTGCCTGACAATTGCGGGTTGCTTTACCTTTATTTTTGTTCTTATTCTTATAACGTTTCCGACATTCTTTGCTTATTTACATTGAGCTGTGGTACAGACTTGATTTTAGTTGAGCATCAGCTGAGTAAAAGTTTTCCCTGATTGAATCACACCGTGCAAGTACCATATTTCTCTGCCGGCCGACTAGGAGAGCCTCCACGCGGCGGTCGGAGGGTAGGCAGGGGTATGTGACAAATTTTTGTGGATACCCTGCTTGGCGAATTTCCTAACAAGACCTAACCAGCACAGGACGACCTCGTCGTCCGCTGGGAAGATCTTCGAGAAGAGTGTTTTCTGGTAACAGGGAACAGTGCAATGTCAATTTCACGATCGCTGGAGCATCGAACAGTCGTCCGAGCCTCCCTTTGAGGGCAGGTATCGATCACTTTAGCTCTATGAGAGGCTAAACCAACATCCGACGACTGGCCCCATTTGCTGTTACCGACGATCGATTGAATGCGCATCCGGGGAAACACCTGGCTCTTCACCAACCAAGCAACCATACTTCTCTCTAATGCTTGCCAGTCCGTCTGGGATTCCCCAATTCTGCTCTAATTTGTGTTTTGTCGTGCCCAATTTCAATTGTTCTCATCCCGGACATAACTGCAATACTATTTCGTCTTGCTTTCCCCACATTTTTTACCGCTCTATCCGAGAATGTACAGTAATGTACATGAATGGCGTCTTCGACCTCATTAGCCCTTGTTCAGAGAACGCCTCCTTCTAAAATAAATGCATATATCACTATATTTCTTCTCCATTGAACTGCTTGTGGAGTTTGTCATGGAATGCCCATGATGGCAGACCAGGCGGAAGCGCCTGGGCCCAACTCGAGCTGGGTCAAGCAGGAGGAAGCGCCTGGAACCCACTCGAGCTGGGTCAACGAGGAGGAAGGGAGCAGGGAAACCCCTCAACAGAACTCCCTGCTCCGCCATTGGACAGTGTGTAAATAACGACTTCCTCCTCGAACTGTATATAAACTATTGTAATATTATTTAGTATAGGTAAGGTAAGGTTAAGGTAAAAACTAGTTGTAGCAGTTTTGAGTTCTCTCTCTGCTCTGAGTTTCTTTGCAGCGTCTTCGACAGTGCCGACAAAGCGAACCTCGACAGAGTTAGTTTAATATTTTATTAATTGTGGAGTTACTTCCTAATTTTTGTTCGCATTTGTTGAGTAAATAAACCTTGCGTCTTGAGTCTTGAGTGCTGCAACCTGCGTTACTCACAAATAATTTATTAGCTAGTAGTTGGAGTGGCCGGTAAAAGTCAAATTGATAGGATATCAAAATGGCAAAAATTAATCATCATTAAAAATGTTGCAGATTATGATGAGCCTACACACCAATTATTCATACTTATATAATTGATATTATATAATAATAATATAATAAAAAATATATATAATAATAAAAATAAAAAATATAATATATAATTGATTTCGATAATTTGCTACCCTAATATTAAATTTCCATGCTTATTCATTCTTAATGAAAAGGGAGTTACGAGTTGCAGGCGCGAATAACAGAAAAGATCGCTTGACATGTGGCAAATACTAAGTGCATGCGACATGCTCAGGTGTCCCGCAGAGCGGAATGGCGCAAACCATTTCGAAAGCAATGCGATGCAGCTTCTTGACCATCCCCACCTAGTAATGTTATTATTATTATTATTATTATTATTATTATTATTATTATTATTATTATTATCATTATTATTATTATTATTATTA
>QQSS02189129.1:0-13316 GCA_003687565.2 Craspedacusta sowerbii | reverse complement strand
AAATAGAAATTTCGTAAGAAGAGAATGTTACATATTTCTCTCAGTGTCGCATATAAACACAGATGTATCTTTTTTATATATATATATATATATATATATATATATATATATATATATATATATATATATATACACGTAATATTAAAATGAATATAGCTTTATTATATAAATGGAACTCTAATTAGTTCATAATAATAACAAATATTAATAAACGTATTACGCACATCTAAATTTCTGCTATGTAATACTTCGTTTAATATAGTTGTCAAATCAGTATAAAATTACAAAGGCTATTACAGCGCGCTTTGAACTCAAGAAGAGCCATTGTTTAAGTCGCCACTTCTTCGATAGCGGCATATTATATACAATTTCTAACTAGCCAGGAAGGCTCTGGAAAAATCCGAAACCACACAATGACTAGCACGTAATATACCCAACTTCCTGATGGCATATTTAGCAGTCGTATATACAAAAATAATGCAGATATACAAGCAACCACACGAGTTTACAAAACCAAGCGAGAAAAGGTTAACAGGGAGAGGGGGGGGGGCAGCGAGAGGCCTACTTCAACCCTGCTCTTACGCCGAACGAAGGCTGGTACTGCCTAGCCAAGGAAGTGCACACCATTGCAAAGGAGGTTCTGGGCCGGTGAGAAACCGAAAGAGACCGGAAAGGTTCTATCTCAGACCGCAGGAACCCCCAAAAGCGTGACACAAGGGCATTGTTCACACGGATGCAAAGGAATCGTGCTCACCGCAGACTCTTCAACGTAACATCCGCCGCCTTCTTACGAAAATTCTCATAAAGCCGGCAATCCCAAACAGGCCTGCGGGAAAATTAAAACTTTCGTCCCTCGGAAGGGCACTGGGAATCTCACCAAGTCAGACGAGCCGAGCTTAATCGCTTGCAAAGAAATGCAATCAGGAACATCCTTGTAGATCCGAAGCTGAAAGGAGAATCAGTGCAGCCTATGGACAGGCCAATACTGAAATTGCTTATCTCGGAAAAAAAGGAGCTCGCAATACGACCCGGCGTGTACATGAAAGAAGGTAAGCCGCTATCGCACCGACAAATCGAACACGCAGTGGTCGGTAATCTTTACGGATTAACCATGCACGAGCAAAGGTGCGCCAAATCGCTGCAAAACCTTGCCGGGAAGAATTCGAACCAGCACGCAGTTCACTCGGCAGTGTTTAACGTTTCGTCTCAATGGCGAGGAACTTATGGCATTAGAACCACGGCATGGCATTGGATTGCCACGATCAGCTTCACAGACGCGACCTTGCGTGAGCCCCGAAACAAGAACACCGAATTGCATCTCATCAAAGTAAACAACATCATTACAACACGGTCACGCTTAATGTCTTATAATTCAGGGCTGGAACAAAAATAAACACGAACGAATCGAAAGTTATGATCTCTCATGAGTTACCAATCTCCAATGGCAATCTTCAGGATTAAGGGGGGGGGGGTGGCAAAACCTGGGCTGTACTGCACTGTGCTATCCAAAGACAAAAGCTCTTAACCTGCATGAAAAAACCGCCCTGCTTGTAAAAATTAAGTTTCAGAAGGCCACAAAATCGCAGGACTTAAGAAAACAAGGAATGAGACGCGAGAACAACGGACAACGAGGCACTTTAGTTCACAACATTGCTGTGATCTGCACACCGTCCTAATTGCCAAACAGGCATTTGACGTCAACGTCGCACAAACTACACGGATAGGTGAAGACCAGCATGATTCACAAGAGAAAAAGGAAATTAAACCTAAATTAAACTCGCAAGTACTGTAATCACAAACCAGGGGTAATGCTTAGAGGAGAAGACGACGGGAAGGTCTATAGTCTTGAGTAAAATACAAATACATAAACAAAGAAAGAACAGCGGCCAAGATATCCGCAGAACGCATTAGAATCAGTTTTAAAACCACAAGACGGAAACTACACCAAGGTAGCTAAGACGGATAATCGAAAGACTATAAAATTGCAAGAGCATAAATAAATTAAAATCTCCTATCCACATGCAATAAAATTCCCAATGGGAATCACCGATACCCAGGCATACAAATCAAGCAAGATGCGCGGAGTTTAACCCGCAGAGATTTCCTGCCAGAGAAAAATAAACAGGTTTCAGAGTAAATTACAAGGATTTCCCCTATCGTACAGTTTAACTGAAGCGTGAAGTCGAAAGCGTTTAAGTAAGCTTCACAAGAACCAGAGAGGGGTGCAAGGTTAATAAGCAGGACGAAATACCCAATCCTTTTTAGGAAAAATATGGGATCAGCAACATCATACAAAGAATATGGCAGAACCAGGAAAATCAGCATAGAGAGCCAAAACTTCATGACTCCAATCATTCATTGTAAACCAAAAACTGATTCCAAGGAATGCAGGCATCACTAGTTATAGCTTATGAGTGACGTTCACATCATTTACCGACTGGAAACTAATTAACTCACATACCATATGGTTAAAAAAGACATGAAAGAAAGAATTCAAACTCATTTAAAATGGCTTGACAGAAAGATTTAAAAGAAACTTGTACATTAACTCGTGAGAACACAAGCTACGTGCCCACAATCTTTGGCAGGACAGTCCTAGGGTTTAAGTCTGCACTTTGCTCGGCTAGCGGTACATTTTCAGAAGTGCGCCTCCTGTGCTTTGACGAAGATGACTGGGTTGGTGGCAGCTTGCTTACTGCTACCGTAGCGGAGTGCTGTCTGTGCTTGCTGCTCTTATCAGTAGGATTAGAAGAAGCACTTGGATCCACTGGAGCCCGAGGTAAGCGACGCCTTAACCATGGATGTCGAAGAGCTTTTGAGGGGATCATACGCTGCGATGGCTCCCACTCCAAACAATTTTTTAAGAAGTCTATAAAAAGCGGATCATCACAACCTCTCAAAGCAGTTACGAAGTCTTTTGACGAAGGCGGTCCCCTAGTTTTTCCGTGTCTTGACCTGCCCCCAGTCAATACTGTGCTCCCATCTGGAAGAGTTGAAACAGTGCAATAACGAGGGAAACCTTTTGAACTGATGAAATTTTTAGCACGCTTTGAGCTTTCAAGTAGTTTTTCAGGAGGCATTCCAAGTAGTTCGATCACACATGCCAACTGGTCTCCCTCATCTTCTCCAGGAAAAAGAGGGTACCCAGTCAACAATTCAGCCAATATGCAGCCAAAACTCCACATATCTATGGGCATTCCATATCTTGCCCCAAGCACCACTTCTGGTGCTCGATAAAATCTGGACTGAATGTAAGTGTAGATTCGTTGATGCTCATAGCAACTGGAGCCAAAGTCAATCACCTTAATGCCACTGCGCCCCTGCTGTTTCAGAAGAACATTCTCAGGTTTCAAATCGCAATGAATAATTCTATTTCGGTGCAAGGCTTCCAAACACTGAAGCATTGAGTGGGCAAATTTTCGAACAAGCTGCAATGAGAATCCTTGAAATTTGTTCTTCTTTATGAGCTCATAAAGATTTATACTCAGAAGCTCAAATGTAATGCACATGTGGTTTCGAAACTGAAAATGCTCCAGCATATGTATGATGTTAAATGAATTTTCTTTATCTTGCTTCCGAAGGTGCTCAAGAATACGAATTTCTTCTGCAGCTTGCCTGTGAAATCGCTTTTCATTACGAATAATCTTCAGTGCAACATGAGCTTGCACTTTGTGATCAAAAGCTTTGACAACAGATCCAAAACTCCCCTTTCCTATCACTTTCAGCACTTCATAACGATACTGTATGTGATCGTGAGGCACTAAGATGTATGATCCTTGATCATCATCGTAGCTGTTGTTGTTAGCACCACCGACGACCCCTTGGCGCTTTTTAGCGTTTGGTCCAACAAAGTATACTTGTGGAAAATTGAAAACTTCATGATGCTCAAACGTAGTTAACTTGTGCATATAAAGCTTCATTGACTGCTCTGGGGTCATAGACTGGCCTTTTGATTTAATCGATTCCGTCGATAAGCTCGACCTGCGATCCGATGGCGGACTATTACCAGCCCGAGAGGAACTGTTGTTATTGGACATAGCCGGTAGTGTTTTCTTCTCCAACTTACCCTTATTTTCCAACCCTTCATCATAAAGTTGTTGGACTTGAATGCCGCCAAGCTGCGGTAACCCATGGCCATTATCTAGCGGCGCTTTCGTCGTTGAACTTTTACTCGTATTCTTCAGAGGCGGTAAAACCTCGCCGTGGCTCCTCATTATGGAATCACCGTGAATCCCCTGCTTGGCTACAGTCATTGACGGATCATTCGACATAAGGTACAAGCTGGATCTGACAGCAGTTAACATGCTCCACTTCAAACAACACTTTTAATCATTACGGAGTAAATTAATCAACAGCCTAACAGGGCCAAACGTCCTTGCCAGCCCAAGTTCGTTTTCACAGATTCGTAGCGGCGACTCATCCGAGGCTTCTGTTCATGTTTTGAAAGATTGATGGTTACCAAGGTCCACGAGCCAATCAAATCGCTCTCAGGATGGCGTGAACAATAAGGCGCTTTGTTGCCATCGCAACGGATAAATCCTTTCATCCGCTTTCAGCAAGATTAATTTATAGCAATAGACGCGCACGAAGCTCTGTAGTTGCCATAAATTATCTCCTGGTGATCCGACATAACTTTACCCTGGTAATAGCTGGTAATTGTCCTCACTCGTAGAAAGTTGTCAAGTATTGTATTTGCATTTTTCAAGGTAAACATTTGCAGCATATTAGTAGCCTTTCAACAGCCATCCCTTCGTCTTTAGAGCATTATCGAAGTACAGCTGCACAAAGCAACTTCTCTTATTCTGCTGTCATTTAGAAGCTCTCAATCGCATTCTGGTCGAGCTAGTTGTCCTGGCATCGATGTTTAGTAAAATCAAACTGAGGGATGTGACTGGCATTAAAAATCATGCATATTTTTCAATTCCATGTGTTTCATTGCTCACTAATACAGTAGTTATTAGTTTCATGAAAAAAAAAAACAGGATTCGGTATTGAATTTGTGCCAGACAGTATGTATAAGTAGTATTGGTAGTAAGCCTTAACTGATACTGTATGGAAATGTCTTTATCCTGAAGTTTGAGATCCGGTTGAATAAATGATATGATTGTAATGCCAGCTACATTGGCGAGACTGTCAGACATATCAACACTAGAATTGAGGAACTTTTCGGTAAAGACAAGCCGTCGCATGGATGGAAGCATCTAAGGTACAGTGATTGTAAGACCGCGTGTTCTCCAGCATGCTTTTCTGTGTTAGATTCTGCTGCAAAATGCTTCCAGGGGATATTGAAGAAAGTCATGCACATTCATTGGCTTAATAGAAGTCTTAAAGCTCAAGTTAACCACGTATCTCTAAGTCTCCTTGTTTAATTCTTTTCTTCGTTCTTGCCCCTCCCCATACCCCGTCTTCACCCCTTACCCAAGTGGTCCTAAGTAAGTAAGTACTCAAAGTTTGGTCAACAACTGCAAAAATTGGAGTGGAAGGCACTTGTAAAATTTGACACGTTTATTAAATGGCCGATGGCCTCCTTTTGTGCCATGTGTTGAGTGTTTGATTTGTAAATTAGTGGTACTTAGGACAAATGATAGGAGTGATGACACCTCCTGCTCTTTAATTTTAGTTCTAGCTCTGTTTAGTAGTTGACAATGACAAAGGATTTGTCAAAACATGTCCAGTAAACTGAAATCAGTGTTCTTCCTTCTAAAGGCAAATTTTGCATTTTCATCTGCTGCGCTCTTGTTCAACTAACCACATTGGTCCAAATCCAGACCGAAAATCCCGATTGGGAACTTTGGTCACTCAGGGGCATGGTCACTAGTTCCCCTTCATCCCGCTGACTTGCCCAGGCTTGTACAATGTACGATGTACATATTGCACAGGATATTAAGTGTCACTTTTCAAGTATGGCGGTAGTGTCTACTGTAAATCCCTTCATCAAATGCCATATTTTAAAAGGGCTTTCATTCGACATCCTTAGATTTCAAGTCAGATTTCATTTACGTTGACATTCGTGCACGAAGTTGAGGTATGATGAATTTCGCGGTGACTTCACAACGGTTCCGCATTTAATTATCATGACGTTAATAGACGTCAGAAACTGTCTGATACATCCGCTTGCATCTCAGGAATCCCAATAATTTGACCCCTTGAGAGATCAACCGAAATTGCTCTAATGAGCCGCCTGTTGTCATTTCCTCCATTTCTCTGTGTTCTAGTCAACTTGCAGTCATCATGTAGTCCACCCAAAAAGTATGGGTGAGAGCCTGGATTTTACATGGCCATTGATATCGACTGATGTGGCTGAAACTTTAAAGATGGGTGACGCGGGAGAGCGGAAAGGTTGGTGACTTCGCTGCTCAAGACTCAACTGTTCGCTCGATTGCCTAACCACACCAAAAACGTTGATGCTAAAAGAATAAGAAAATCTGTTTAATGAAAACAAGCTCAAATTAAATTTGAGCGGCCCATGAACCCCAGAATTTTACGTTATTGACGAATACCGTAATTTAACGAGTTAAAAAAAATTGTGCATGCAAGTCCTTGGAAATTAATCAGACCTTTCCACAATAAAATACAGCAGCAAAGTTGTAACGCCAAAAGACTTCTAAAGAGCTTAATGAATCTGGTGAGATGTTTGTTGGCGAGACAAGCGAATTTGTGGTGGCTGCTTCAAGAGCTCGTTACTTGGATGTAATGTCAGCAGACCTTGTTTACTTTGAAGCAGTGTCGCCAGGCGAGTCGATTTTCCACTCGAAAACTATGTGATCCGAACGAATCGAGATGGAAAGGCAACGGATTTTATGAGCTATTCCACCAGGAGCCTGGTATAATATGTTATCCTGATGGTGACAATAACAACAACAGCGAACCACAGCAGCAAGCCAACAGTGAAAGCAGCACTGATACTTAGAAATGTTTCACAGTTTAACGAAGACGAAGCATTGGCGCTAAAATGTATGATCCTTGATCATCGTCGCAGCTGTTGTTGTTGCCATTTGTGGAAAATTGAAAACTTCATGATGCTCAAACGTAGTTAACTTGTGCATATAAAGCTTCATTGACTGCTCTGGGGTCATAGACTGGCCTTTTGATTTAATCGATTCCGTCGATAAGCTCGACCTGCGATCCGATGACGGACTATTACCAGCCCTAGAGGAACTGTTGTTATTGGACATAGAAGATTGGTTATATTATATTATATTATACAGCTTTTATTTGAATTTATTGAGAAAATAAGATAGAGTCTTAACTCTTGAACCTTGAGAATCAAACTATCTGTGATGAAGCCACTCTCCTTTGTTCCGGTATGTACGTAGATCAACCTTGCTTCTGTCATAGGGTAAACAAACCAGCCAGAGGTTGGTGATATTCCTAATACTTATTTTGTGCTACAGCAATAGGTTGAGGCGGAATTTATAACTTTCGTAATTTTTTTGCACAGAATTTTTACATAAGCAGGACTGAAACGCCGGACGTTCACGTTCTTTTTCTGCTCTGGTAAAGATGGATTAAACGCCGTAGGAAAAGCGTCCAATGTCAAGTTGCAACAATAGAATGAACCTTCGGTAAAATGACGCACCACCAGTGTCGTTAGGGGACCACCAGAGTAAAATGACAATTGCACCTGTTACATACGAGCATACCTTGTTGGCCAATACCTCGACAGCATCCGAACAAAATAAGCAATTCTGACCACGCTCCGATATTCGCACCTCTTTTCGCATGGGTGCGGCGCGGATGAGCGGCAGACTTGCTCGGGAGACACACACCACAATGCAAACGCTTGAAAGGCTCCTCGTCATCCATTTATCGGGTGCAAGACCAGTCTCACGGCGACCCTGCAGTCATTAGAAAGGATTCAGTTGGAAGATTATCAGTAAAAGTTGTGATGGCTGGCATAACTCCCCTCAGCAACCTGTGAGCGATCTGCTTACCGGTACCGAGTGACAGTAGATCACCACCACCTAACACCTGCGGCCGTCGTTGAATAACTAGGTTCACTACAACCCGGTATCGTTGCTTTTGTTTATTTTCTTTTTAACATTAAATAAGCGTCATAAGTTAGTTTTCGAAACCTTTCTTTTTTCAAATTTTCTTAATTCTGAGATACTGTGATATACCAAATAATTGACATATCAAGAACTGGGTTAGAAAATTTTTCCATGCTATCGTATTCAAACTTTAAGGATTTAATCGGCCGTAATTTCATGAAATCATGACAGCAATTCGTTCTGTCAAAACGGATGGCCATCATCCTTTTTATATCCTGAACTCAACCTTAATATCTGATCGCATGCTTCGCGAACCCTAAACATGTCCAGCCACAAGCTCATAATATTCCAGCATGAAACCATCTTATGCATGATTATATATGAGCGGTCTTGGTGCAGGTTATTGTAATATGCGTTGATAGTCGGGCTCACATCTGATCATAGGTCCAGCAAAAGTGATATGCATGCGCGTGGTATCACGAATCTGATTCTCCTAGCATTAAATACCTTCACTAATATTTTTTTGTTTGGTTTGAAAGTATTTGGAGAAAGATTTTCAATGGGAGCTGAAGGGGGTACAAAATGGTTGCTTGCCCAGGAAGCTATTGACAATGGCCATGAGATAACTACCTCCCTTCTAGGTCGTTGAGGTAGGCGCCCTGTGCACTGGGAGTGTCCAGGAAATGCACTTATATCAGAACTAGCGAAAAAATTTATGATTGCTAGAAAATACGCCAAATGGTTTGCTCCGAACGGAACAGACCTTTCGCTTCTTCAGTTTATGTTCATATAACTTTCTATTAATTAACGCAGGGTTTCAATTAAACTTTATCATGTGTTCTCCTTAAAAAATTAAGGCTCCTTGGAAATGAAGTTTTTGTCACGGCATGGCTGTTAAGCCTGTAAAACAATCGCAGAATAGTTAAGCCAGAATTGTATCACACCGAGTGATTTCATCAATTTGTGCACTAACTGCGTTAACAATCGTGGGATGTATTATGAACACAAACGATTGTAGCACTCAACCCCGAACTTTAAAATATCATGTTTGCTGATCTACACGAGAGAAATAATTGATACTGACAATTATGCTGTTGGTTTTTCATGCACTAGGCTGAGGCGATATACCCACCTGGTGGTCGCTTGCTAATGTGCGCCTACTAGTGTTCTAGGCCACCTGACATCAGACGCTGTAGGTCTGAAAGCACTTTAGCGAAAGGAGAAACAATAGGTCCAACTGATGCTTGCTGCGTAACCAGCTTGTAGGACATTAGAAATCGGACGCCGTAATTCAGAAAGCTAAACTATAAGAAGACTGTAAACTTATGCACATCATGTGTGCATGGCCGTTCCGCTGGTACCAACAAGCGACTTCTATTCTTTACAGAAATTGACCTTATGAAAATGTCTGACGCTGCGCCTTGAACATTTAAGCTGGTCCGAAAGCTGCCAATACGAGCAGGTTCAGCAAAGTGATCTATTTAAACGAACAGAAATCTTTTAAGGTTGAAGATCTTAGACCTTGTGAAGATCTCTTCACAAGAGACTTTTTCACCATCTGGAATTCTTGGAAAACCTTTCGCATGTTCCAAAACAAATTATGAAATTCGCATTTTTACATTGCAGGCTGCACAAGAGAAAGCCTTGCTAAAATTCTATGTCACAAGAACTCCACTGTGCAGAGATGCCTAACATGCTATAATAAATGATTTTCAAATTACGGGGCCTTAGTTTGCATAAAGGCGTTTTCTCTTGCACCTTACCTATGGCGGGTATAAAGAAGCTAAGACCAAAATGGCACAACGCCAGAAAAGGTTCTACGTCCCATCCTTATTCACATGTTGACGTATAAATTATTCTAACATTATTATCATCCAATGCAGACCTGCTATTCTGTCTGATAAAGCATAATTAGCGAATTTGAATTTCACACTCTGCTAGGAGAAAAAAGCTCCTTCAAGTTTGGTCGTTGCCCATCATAGGAATCGGTTGTTCGTAATTGAAAATTCTTGAAGCAAGAAACGTCATGTACGATAAAGAATATTTTGTCTCAATACAAAATATTTTTTTTATTACTACTCATTTATTATGTTACTATTGCAGAACTTTCTTTGATGAATTCGCATGGAAGTTCAGAGCTGGCTGTACATCGACCGCGGTTGATTAAGGCTACGTTCGATTTGGCTCCCATGAGGCGATTGCCATCAGAGGACACCTTTGCTTTCCCCCTAAGTCAGCGAAGCAATTCGCAGAATGGCCAGTCTACTTCCTGACTTCCTATAAGTCTTCGTCGTGCTCATCTCAATCCGAAAACAAATTGCCATCATTGACGCTGTGCAAATCTACGTTCTCCTCTGATTAATCTGTCATCCTGGAGCCATCCGGTGACTTGACTGCATACCGTAACTCCGAATGTCATAAGTACGCCTGTATGCCGTATATAGCTAAGAAAGTTTTCTGGCAGTCGTTGCGATCTCATGAATCACATTGTCGATGAGAATAAATTAAAAATATAAAACTGGAAGTGGAAGAGCTGACAAAATTCCCCGCTTCGTAGCTGTGAAGATGACTGCGAATAAGAATGCAAAAAAAAAAAAAAAAAATTCTAACGATTTAGGAGAGGATTCTTTTCTCAATAGTATCTGATTTGCTGTCTGTACTACAGATTTGGTTCATATTTGGTCTTCTATCGCAGTAAGTATGATCACATGTAGACATGATATTAAAAGTATCGCTCGTAATAAATGTGAGTTAATAGAAGAGTTAATAGAAGCTAATAATTTATGTGACGTTTCGGTCCTTACTTCAGGTTGGCCAACACACTTAAAGTTATGTTGGACTCGATTAAGTTGAAGCTGGTTTAGCTCGACTTCGAAGATGTGACTCTGGCGATTTGGAAGATGTGACTCTGGTGATTTGGAAGATGTGACTCAGGCGATTTGTGCTCTGCTTGTTTTTTTTTATTTATTTTGTATTCTTGTTCGTTTAGTTTGAAGAAGGTCCCTGAAACGTCACATAAATTATTAGCTCTATTCTTTGCCTTGAAGATTTCCACATCTTTATTTACATCTCTAAGAAACATTACATAATTTATGAGTGTAACTCTTAGGCTTAACATTCTTTTGTTCCCCTTATTACTTCAGTTTCTAATCGCAGTTGGACGGTATCATCTTGCATCTTCCGGGGCAAGTGGTAATGGTGTCAAGGAAATGTGAGGTTTCAACGCAGGCTAGGCACAGTATCAGAACTTGATCAGGTTTGAGTATCTTCTTCGCCATTTGGTTGGGTTCCTTGAAGCTCGTTCAGGTATCTTTTCACTTCATGTTCGGCTTAGCTCATTTGATTAATTGATTTTCTTTCGTTGCGGACATAACGTCGGAATTTCATCAGAACTTCAACAGACACGCGTGGCAAAGTCCAAATCCAAGCGCGTTGCTTGAGCAAAACAGCCTCGTTCCCGAACAAACGGTTGAATTGCTTCTAGAAAAAAACAAACGATATTCGTTACCTTCTCAGCGGCGTATGGTCACCTGCCTTCGACCAGGTTGCACATGCGCGTGCGCTGATTTGTCTTCTTTACGAAACCTCTTGATCGTTTGTGACCCGTGGCTCCGTCATTGGATAAGTCTACGGCAGACGATCGCCGCTGCTTTGAGTTGTTGAAATCAATCGGTGTATAAGGTTAGAATGATAATGCATCGCTCAATGCGCTTCGTGTATTGGTGGTGCAGGAGCGAATGCCAGCTTTATATGCGAGCTGCATCACCCTTGGTGTCTCTCAAAGGGAGCTCGCCCTGCAAGAGACCGCCTAAAGTTGGAGGGTTGGGACTATGCTTGTCAACAGATCTAGAAAAACTTAACTGCACAACAGATGAGACTAGCTACTGGCAAGTGTTTTGCAAAGCAATTTAAAATGAGCCCTTAAAGCACCAACTTCGTTTAAAGCTCGCCTAAAGCCCCAGTTTTGCTGCTGAGCAGCTATCGATTACATAGTCAACGTCATGCCAGGATTTCACTATGTAGAGAAACACCGATAAGTCTTCTGTATGTTCTCAATGCCACAGAATGCGAGCCACTGGTTTGCGCCATAACTATCTAAATTCAATACTTCGAAAGGAGGTTGGTTTTAACGGAGAAGTCTTCAGTAGTGCTGAACTTTACGCGTGCCAAAACTAATGCGAGCTAGCAGAGCACAATACTGGGTACTTGCGCGTAACTAACTTCGTGAATAAGTATGTAAGGCTCTGTTAACAAAGGCCGGAGTTAGATGAGAAGAGTTATCGGCGGTAAAGCTCTTCAAGGTAATGTTCTTACCTTGGTAATTCAATACTGCTTAAATAACAAATCATTCTTAGCTCATTAAATTGTCGCAAACCTAGAAAAAATATTCAAAAGGGACAGAAGTTACCTGAACTAAAATTGCTACTTCAAAGGAAGAAGTTGTACTTTTTAACTCAAGTACTTGAACATCGGTTTTCATCGACGTCAGCTGCTTGCCCTAGAAAATTCCATGTGGAGTGAACCACGTGACTTAAACCACGTGACTCAAAGCACGTGCGTGACTCGAGGAATGAACTAACAGTGCCGAAGTCTCGTGTTTAGCATTGCAGGAGATGCCGGCGTTCAAGACCGCGTTGTTTTGAGTCGCCAGAAAGATAAACACTCCCCGCTTGAGTGAACCAGAAAAGATTAGGATTAAAGAAAAAAGCGAGAGAAAGTTTGAAAGAACCAGAGAAAAAAAAAAAAGGGTTAAACGACTGATAAAAGCTTTTTTGTATATCCAACAAATAACTAGCTTACACCAGGATGATTTGCTGATGTGTTTGACGAGAAAGAAGAAACGTGGAGAATGAAAGTGAGCAGCGCGCTGGAAGCGAATCGGCTTTTGGTCTTAACTGCAGCCATTGTCTTCAGTTGCGGAAAGACGATCAAGAAGGAAGGTAAAACCCTGCCGTTTTCACGCAAGTATTACATATGTTTGCATATTCTTTGAACAGATTAGCGGACCAGCACGAAAACGGAAGCAATGGGCGAACGTTTACAGGCTGCATAAATCCGCAAGTAAAGAAAAGAATAAATATAAACCACTTTCCATATCAACGTTATCGCCCCAAAGGCAAAGCAGCCGCATCGTCATGACACCAGGGCATTAGGGCGAGTAACTCCGGAAGTATCAAAACTAAGAGCCAGTGAAGATCGAAACGTAGCCAACGATGAAATGGGCTACCCACGTGCAAAACTAAGGAAAGGAATGTATATATATATATATATATATATATATATATATATATATATATATATATATATATATATATATATATATAT